>JALPBZ010000114.1:0-66548 GCA_026538355.1 Cryptococcus sp. GC_Crypt_5
GTAGATACAGTAAAGCTGGAGGAGCGAACTAGATTATCATCGTCGATGATTATCTACAGTGTAGCTGAAAAACCTACATACGAGTATATACGGTAATAAATGATGACGTCGGCGATTGTCTTTTGTACCCGTCCACCCGTCACTCACTCAGTGTTGTGGCCGTGGTCCGAGCGCGCGTCTGTCATTGTCCTTGTCCTTGTTCACTTGCACCTCTACACCGTCGTCATTGTATCAACATTCCATTCTAGCACCAGCCCACCTGCACGATATACCAATAACGATCTGCACGAGTCGCAAGGCAGCTATAGAAAGCGTACAACGAGAAGGACGACATTGAGTAACGAACAAAAGGAGGCGGTCTGGCACCACGTACAAACGCACTGCACAGCAACATCGTCAACGACGAGGGTGACAAGTAATCACAATGGCCGACGCAAAGTTCTTCAGTCAGTCCACTTCTACGCCTACACTCACAGTCCTTGCGCACAGCAGAGTGTCTCAAGACAGAGTCTGTCCAAAAGCCCAAAAGCTGACGATGTCTCCTATCTACTTTCACTCCTTTTCGTGCAGCTCGAGGCAAAGCCCAGGAACTCCGGGACGAGCTCCGCGGCGCCAACGACAGACGGGATAAAGGCTTTTTGAAGACCAAGACGGCCCTGAAGAAGATTGTCGCCAATATGACCATGGGCAACGACAGTGCGTCTTCTATCTATATTTGCTCGTGTTCGCGATAGCTGATATGTTTGATGACAGTGTCCCCGCTCTTCCCGGATATCGTGCAGTGTATGCAGATCCAGGTACTGGAGATCAAGAAGAGTGAGCTAGATGAAGACCCTGTGCTGCAGCGGAAATCCAAACTCACAGATATTCGCTTGCAGTGGTTTACCTGTACCTCGTCAACTACGGCAGAACACGTCCAGAGGAAGTGACCAGCGCCATAGGCGGATTCCTATCAGTCAGCTACCTCTTTGCCTCGCATTCAGTCGTAAGCTGACTCAATGCTGTTCACAGGACGCGGCAGATCGTAATCCCCTCATACGTGGTCTGGCAATCCGAACCATGTCATCAATACCCCTCCCACCGCTCGTTCAAGCTCTCGTAGACCCCCTTCGCCATGCACTGCAGGACCAAGATCCATACGTCCGCAAAACAGCGGCTATAGCGTGAGCAGCTAGAAGCTTTTCTATTGATACTGTTAGCTGACAAGTTGCGCAGAGTTGCAAAGCTATATGCTTCAGAGCCTGGCAAAAGAGTGATCGACCGCGAAGGATTCGTGGGCATGCTGAGGTGAGGCAAACAGAGTCGTCCGATGTCAGACGTGACCGCTGACTTGCTCGCTTCGCAGAGACCTGCTTGCGGACCATAACCCTACGGTTGTCGCAAATTGTGTCGCGGCGCTCGTCGAGATCTCGGATAGAGGTGACGACATAGTCTTGAAGCTGAATGGCAACGTCGCCGGAAAGCTCGTGGCGGCCTTGGGAGAATGCTCAGAGTCAGTTCGCGAGTTACTTCTGGTCGTTCACAGCGCTGACAGAACTACCGCAGATGGGGCCAAATATACATTCTCGATTCATTATTATCTTTTGTCCCTCAGACCAACCTGGAGGCGGAACAACTTGCCGAACGAATATCCGTGCGATTACAGCATGCCAACAGCGCCGTTGTTCTCACCACGATAAAGGTCGTCTTGTACTTGATGAACTACATGGAGGATGAGGTGTTGATGCGAGTGTTGGAGCGAAAGATGGGGCCGCCATTAGGTCAGTCGCCCAAGTTCGCTCACAGCTCCGTCTAGCGGCACGCACTGACTAGTGACTTGTTGCAGTAACCCTTCTCTCGTCTGGTCCCGAAGTGCAATACGTTGGTCTGCGAAACATCCTCCTCATCATCCAGCGAAGACCAGCCATTTTGCAAAACGAAGTCAAGGTATTCTTCTGCAAGTACAACGATCCGATCTACGTGAAACTCGCCAAGCTAGAGATCATGTACCGGCTCACACGAGAAGAAAACGTGTCAGACGTCCTGGCCGAATTGAAGGAGTACGCATCGGAAGTGGACGTGGATTTCGTTCGAAAGGCTGTTCGGTCAATTGGTCGACTCGCCATCAAGATCACTTCGGCATCAGATCAGTGCATCTCGACCCTCCTGGCCCTCATGCAGACGAAGATCACCTATGTCGTGCAGGAAGCAATCGTCGTCATCAAGGATATCTTCAGACGGTACCCCAACCAATACGAGAGCATCATCGCGACACTCTGTGAGAACCTGGACGTGCTGGACGAACCGGAAGCCAAGGCAGCTATGATCTGGATCGTCGGACAGTATGCCGATCGAATCGAGAACAGTGATGAGCTCTTGGAAGACTTCTCTTTCACCTTCAAAGAGGAGCCTGCAGAGGTGAGTCATGACCTATGCTCTCGTACCTTTGTCGCATAAGCTGACTTGTCGTGCGTGTTCTAGGTCCAACTTGCGCTGCTCACAGCGGTGGTGAAGCTCTTCATACGACGTCCCACTGCCGCTCAAGAGCTCTTACCGAAGATCCTCAAACTCGCCACTGAGGAGGCTGAGAACCCTGATTTGCGTGATCGAGTGCGTGACAGCTAAGACGACAGCTAAAAGAATAATTGCTAGAAAAAGCTGACAAAGCTTGTCTTAGGGCTTCATGTATTGGCGCTTGCTCACTTCCAATCCTACCGCTGCAAGGGATATAGTCTTGTCTGAAAAGCCTGTTATTTCTACGGAAACAGATCGAATGGACAAGGGCATGCTTGATCAGGCGAGTAGTGCCTCAATGTGCAGGACACAGTTCTGACGGTTTGTAAATAGCTCTTGCTGCAGACTGGAACATTGGGCAGTATATATCATAAGAACCCGAATGTGAGTTCAACATTGCAGTATGGCTGAACAGCTGGCTGATCTGTCGGAATGCAGACATTCATCCGCACTGCAAAAGCACGATATCTGCCTGGTGAGCAAGATGATCATTATGTGTTGTATGCGACTGACAGGTCTCGTCATAGACTCGCCGGCGCTGAACAGCTCTTCACGAAGACACATGATAACGCCCATGGGAATGCCCGCTCGTCCATCAGCACCTTCCGCACCCACCCGGCCGACTGTCTCCACCTCCGCGTCTAACAACAACGACAGCAACAACAACGGCAACCTTCCTATCAGCCCTATAAACGATGAGTACGGTTCGGAGGCCAGAGGAGGGGGCGCAGCAGATGACCCATATGGTCAACTTAGTGATCTGGATTTCATAAATGGTGGCAACGGAGGAGGGTACGAGACCGATATGCCTCGGCCTAAAGGTGCGGAGGAGGATCTGTTGTTCTAGGTTTGGGAGACGGGATGGAGACGATTGTAATGCATGTTGTCTATGATCACACATTGGTGTAGATGTTGAAGACGGAGACAGCTGCTGGAATAGCGAGTAGGCAGAAAGAGCACGTTTGTCAAAATGACTAATGCTTCTTGTGGCCCCGCAAAAACGATGAGAACGAGACGCGACAACGCAGAAAACTAATAACACAGGATTAGATAACGCTCTTTGCACACTTGCTACTTACTTACTCTATCTGTGACTTGAGACGCTATAATCCCTAAACCCCAATCCACCAATTGTACGATGGACGCTGCAGGTCCGAGTCGACCGCGACGCAGTTCCCCGGATCACGAATTACCGGCATACGAAGACGACGGTTCGGCCGCTCGACGTCTCATCCCTGGTTCTGGGAAAGGGGATGATTATGAGGGCGAGGGCGAGGACGGGATTGAGCTTGAGCCTGCTCCCAGTCTTAGATCTGCTTCGGGCGTAGGAAGAGGAGTGGACGATGAGGGGTACGAGTCTGGGTCTGGGTTGGGGCATGCGGGCCATCGGCATGCGACGCTCGCGCAGAGAAAGGCGCTGTGGTGGAAGAATGTCTTTATCACTGGATTCTTCATATGTTCATGGTGCGTCAGGCTTCTTCTCATTCTCTCGAAAAGGCCATGCAGGGAGGGCATGCAGCTGCCTGGCACTCACTTGTAGCGAGCATCGAGCGAAGCTCACACGCACGCGTTGCTAATATCCCCTCCTGCGTTCTGTTGCAGGTACATATTCGCAACGCTCTTATCGCTCTATAACAAGTGGATGTTCTCGCCGCAGTACTATGGCTTCGGCTATCCGCTGTTCGTCACTGCTTGCCATATGGTAGTCCAGTTCGCGCTGGCGGCGTTGATACGAAGGGCTTGGCCGAGATATCGACCTGTCGAGCGGCCTACGAGGAGGGAATATCTGTGAGTGTCGCTGCTCCCTTTTCAAGGTCATTTGCTCATATCTGACTCTATGGCTGATATTCTTCCGTCTATAGGATGAAGGTGTTCCCTACTGCAGCATCGACTGGAGGGGACATTGGCTTGTCGAACCTGAGTCTCAAGACCATCACGCTCTCCCTCTACAGTGAGTTACCGAATATGAGCGGACTTCACGCTTGGTGAGAAGATGTACTCACGAATATACTCATCGTAGCAATGTGCAAGTCGTCCACCCTCATCTTTGTGCTCCTCGTAGCATTCGCCTTCCGACTCGAGCAATACTCCCTTCGCCTGATATCCGTGATCACCCTAATCTCCTTCGGCGTCTTCTGCATGGTATTCAACACGACCTCGGTGTCGATCTCCGGCATCCTGATGGTCTTCTCCGCATCGGCTCTCGCGGGATTACGATGGGGAATGACGGAATTGCTCATGCACAAAAAAGCAATGGGTTTATCGAATCCCTTCGCGACTATCTTCTGGCTCGCTCCCCTCTCAGCTCTCACTCTCGGTGTGATCAGTATGATCGTCGAGGGATGGTTCACCATCTTCAGCAGTGATTTCTTTGACGGACTCGCGGCCTTCAGAACTATGGGCGTGATCATCATGCCTGGCGCTGCAGCTTTCGCGATGGTTGCGAGCGAGTACTTGTGAGCTGAGCTGTTTCTTACATTGCAAGCAGGGATTATAAGCTTACTCCCTGTACAGCATCATTCAGCGAGCGGGCATCGTACCCATGTCGATCGCGGGCATCTTCAAGGAAGTCTCTACTATCTCCATATCCGCATGGGTATTCGGCGACCAGCTCACACAGCTGAACATCATCGGCGTGGTCATCACCGTGTGTGGTGAGTGATGGCGCATCGCTACTCGAACAGTCATACTGACCAGTGACGCTTCATGCTGCTTTACTAGGTATCGCGCTATACTCTTGGCACAAGTACCAAAAGTCAGTAAACTCGACAGTCGAGCTTGATGCGCATGGTAAACCCATAAAGACGGACGACACATCTCCGTTGATGGCGGCTCCACCGCATTTCTACGCTACGTCGCATGTGCACGACGACGATTCCCAATTCCAGTCCTCACCAGATCCTGCTGCTGGCGTGACGATGTCATCACTGAACGCAGAAGGCGCTACGAGGGGTACTAGGGGTAGAGGCGAACACTCGTATCCGCCCAACAACGAAAGAGCCAAAGAACTTGAAGCGGAAGCAGAAGGAGAGAGCTCGGAAGAGACATCTAATAGATTAAGAGATGATTTCGAGGGCTGGGGCCGGAATGACGACGAGTGGAGTGATGAGGAAGCCGAAGATGACGAGGTTGAAAGTCGGAGAAGGGAGAGGGAGAACGGTTCGGGCGCTGGTGGGAATACTCTAGGCCAACGAGGGGATGGAAGTTGGGGTGATTGGTGGGAGAAGACTATGTGATTATTCTCTGTTGTGCATGATCTTGTATGCGCCACGAGACTTCGCTCAATCGGCATTGAGGCGACTGACGCTCGCACTGACATTTTTCTGGCAAGTCGGCCTTAACAATATTCGCAGCTTACCGTACTTCGAATCCTCCGGCTCCACACAATCTGACGGGTCACTCAGGGCTACAGCATGTTGACGTCCCATATACGCACGACGCTCTCTGAATCTGACTTCGCATCATTCATCGGACCTACTGTAGCAGGTATCGGTCAATGATCAGAAGCAGCATTTCCCACCTGCGCCACCAATTTAACCCGCTGCGCGTCAAAGCTGGGTCGGAGCAGTGCCTCATGAGTATTGACGATGTCGGGTGTCAACATATATGCACCGACAAGTCGCACAAAGCACAGCATCCTGACATCCAATCCTTTCAGTCATTATTCAAGAGGAGACTCTTATGGGGACTTTTCATACCTCAATCTCCGCGTCGGTGCAGTATATACATCCCGCGCGTACAAGGGTAGGGCGGAGTGTCTTCGATATGCTGACCACAGAGTGATTGAACTCGTTAGGTAACAACGGTGGATAGGTGCTCAACGGCAAGCGTCGATGACTAGAAGACGCTTCTCGGCTTAACTTCCAGTATCATTGTCTCTGATATTAGTTTCCCTCTACAGTTCTAAGTATTCCAGCAGTATAACAATCGCTATGTTCTCCTCTTCCCAGCACGACACGGGATTTACTATCACTGGACAGCGCAACGGAGCGGCCCAAAGACATAGCGGCACTGCCACCACTGCCACCGCAACGACGACAGCTACGAAAAGAGCAGGCGCAATGACCGAAGAGCAGTCCAATCCGGTGCGTCCAGTTCTGCTTTCTCAAGTGAAACTAATCTGCGTCCGGGGGTTCGGACGATACCTCTCTCTTGCTGCACGGCGTTGACCATGTGGTGTCTGCTCTGTCGTCTGTGACGCAGGTCGCCGGATTGGACAGGACGGATACCGATCGCTTCGCGCAGGACGGTGGTTGCGTCTATGCCCTGTGCTCCAAGCCTGGAAGTGCCAGTCACCTGCCTTGTTCGCCGTCATGCGGCAGCTTGTACTGGGAATCAATGAGAGTCGAGGGCGGATCCAGTGAGTCCGAAAGTTGCCATTGGGGCCCGTCGAGAAGCTGATAGCTGTCGCAGCGGAGTGGACGGTCCAGATCGAGGAGGAACTGAAGCGGTACAAGTAGTCAGTAGATACATTGTCTGATAGCGAGACTACAAGGGGGGACGTGATCCTCGTGTCGATGCAGAGCTGGACGAGTACAAGCACTGGCACTCGAGTACTCCTTAATGTCGCTCTTGAATATCTGTGACCACGATTGCGGGACATCTAAATCGCTCGGTCGAGACAATCACTTCGCTCTCCGCCTCATTGCCTTGCATACTGTACCCTCGTTGCATACCATATTACTCGAGTGCTCTTCCCAATCACATCATAGTTTATAAACCACCCGGAATACAACTATTTCATCTACGGCCATAGAGCCCAGAAAACGCCGCATCCCGTCTGATCTGCGCAGCTAAGCTGGGCATCGCGGGGTTAGTACCAGAGTGGGGGACCATCTGGGAATCCCTCGTGCTGTAGTTTTTGCCTTTTTCGCGTTGCACTGCTTCTGCATTTTGGAGTAGCGGAGTTGACACGCGCAAAGCATCGATTCCGTTGTGGTCAGAGAGAGATGGGACGGGATGTGATCGACATCATCAGTGCAGTCATGTTTCAGGTACCATCATTTTTCGAGTTGCCACATCACCAATTGGAATGATTTACGCTCGTGGCGCAGTGACTACGTTGCCATGATCCATGCAGTACAGCTTTGGAGAGTCTATGCAATGATGAGAGATAGCCGACACTACCCTACTTCCCGGCTCCTTCGATAATATACCCCATAATCCGTTAAGACCGAGACAATCGCTCAAGCCTTCTCAAACTCCTTTTTGGCAGTCGCCAACTGATTCTCAAGATCCTTAACGCTCTCATCAGTCAACTTCTGCACATCGTCCGTCCCGTTCGCCTTTCTTCCTCCTAGCGCTCTGAACCCGTCTGTGCGCGCAGTGCGTATTTGGCCTTTGGCAGCTTCGACGGTGTCTGCCAGCGAACGCAGGATCTCCGCGCGTTGCTCTACTGTTGGTCTGCGGTTTGGTTATCAGCCATCGTATTGCGGCGATTCCTCGGGAGGATCACTGGGGTGAGAGACTTGACGTCGTACCCACCTCGCAATAGGGATCTTGAGCGTGTTGGCACCTGTCTTCTGGGGTGATATACCGGGTAAGTTGGCCTGGTGTATAGCTGATTCGACGTGTTTGGTCGTCTGCTCAAAAGGATAAATCATCGTCAGTCGAAGTGCACTGGTCGAGCAGTGTCGAGCTTGACACTCACGTCTGTGTCCCAAACTTCGACGTAAAGCGCATTGCCCTTGGTCGTGACGGACGCCACGGCGTTGAGGTGAGATGACCCGGGCATACTGGGGACAGTGACTCTGACCGAGTCCAGTAATGCTGTTTCGCATAGCAACCACATCAGATTTCCGCTCTTTCGCTAAGATAGATGATGATGGAAGGAGAAACGTACCAGGCGACACTCTCCCTCTTCCCCTCTCTACTCCCTCGAAGATCACTGCCCGGGCCCAGTGCACACTCTTCTCCATCTTGCCTTTAACCTTGTCCACCACGTCGGCTATAACGATCTCGCCCACACCGTCATTGTCCGCAGCGCCAGTTTCGTCGTCCTCCGTTATCCGTAATTTCCCTTTGGGGGATTTACTGCTTGACGAACCCTTGTTCTTCTTCAGCGACAAGGGTGTCGAAGCGAAGAGTCGTGCTTGGGTCCGTAGTTCCGTTTGAACCACGGTTGAAGTCGAGGGAGCGACAGCTCGACGGGCAGGTAAGAGGGCTGGCTGAGTGACGGTCTTCACCAGTAGAGCTGCGCTACGAGCACATGTTGAGCGCATCTTTGTGATCTTGCTATCAGTCTATAAATCGCGAATGGTGTGTGCAACAAAGACGAACTCGCAAATGACACTTTTGACATGTTTCAGAACGAGCTCTGCAGTTGATCGAAGAAACGTCGAAATCACGTGATAGGGGTTTAGCCGAAACATCTGTTGCTATAAGCAGAGTATCGTCTACATCGACGAACACGCAAAGACTATACATATCAACAGCAAGGTCCGATTGCGCATCGCACGACAGCCAGCGCCATGTCCCGAGCAGGCGCTTTCTTCCAACATCAGGCTATAAAGGATGGATTGTATGTCTACCGCTTCCGTTCTTCTCGGAATGACATCGTAGCTCATACCGCGTTTGCTGTATTCGCAGGCGGATACTGGCTTGGGTACCCGTTGGCATATTCTTCACTAGACATGTGTACTCTCTCGCAAGCGTCACAGGGGGGAGTATGCAGGTGAGCCCGTCTCCTCCTTCTGACATATAATGGGCGTCTCCGGTAGAGGACATACTGACAGTCAACGACGATCGTAGCCGACATTCAACCCGAACTTGTCGTCCTCGCCTTTGCACTCTGACGTGGTACTCCTCGAACGATGGTCTATAGCTCTGAACAAATTCCGCCGAGGCGACGTCGTGACTCTCTGGTCGCCCCAGAACCCGGAACTGCTTACTACTAAGCGGATAGTAGCGCTCGAGGGGGATCTCGTGAGCTATCATCATCATCGTCATCAACTGAACGGTCCTGTCGTACGTGGACTGAAAGTAGTGTCTTGGGCAGGTAACGCCATTACCCCCCTCACCGCCTACACCCGTCCGGATACCGCCCGGACATTGCTGGGTCGAGGGCGATTCCAAGTATCAGACTAGGGATTCAAACACTTATGGTCCAGTAAGTCGATGTCCGCACCTCGCGCCATTCAGCGTTCGCCCTGTGAATGTCGACTGATAATATCGGCACTCCCAGATACCCCTAGGACTAGTTACTTCCCGCGTAGCGTACATCCTCTGGCCGTGGACTCGACGCGGATTGGTCGAAACAGGACAAGGCAAGGCGAAAGGGCGGATTCGGCGTCTCAGTGAAAGCTGGTACAAGCCATCGTAAACAATCCATATGCGCGGGTAGGGAGTGAGGCTTAAGACTGTTATTCTAGAATTGTTGTAATACTAGCATCCGGCATTGCATAGTTGTGCATTCATCACACACTTGATTATAGCTACATGTTATTCGTCATGAGGATCTAAGATCTAGTGTCTACTTCAAGAGTCTACTTGGGCAACGCTTTAACCTCCTTGCCTACCACACCGTACACGTCCGTCCTCTTCTGTATCTCAAGCGCGATCTGGCTCCTCGTCTCCCTGCGAAATCGGTCACGGGTTAGCGCTGATCCCCTGCGCCAGTATGATACTGCATAGAGAATATCGGTGACGTCGAACTCACTTTATAGCGTCTGGCGATACCTCGCAGATGAAGAACTCGCCGCTGTCATTGTACAGCTCTTCCACACTTTGCTTTTCGGTGGGAGTAACATCGTCGAAGCTGCGCAGACGACCGAGTTGCCGGCCCCAGGGATCGAAAGCGAGCGCTTCGCCCCATGATGATCGAGTTTCGTCGTGTACGCCGAACTGAGCCGACGCCAACACATATGTTTGATACTGGATCGCAATGCCGCGCTGTGGACGCGGTTTGGTCAGCGAATCGTACAGAACAATCGCAAGTTGCTAATCGCTTACAAGGAGAGTGGCTGGGGATCGACGGCAGTGGGTCAGCAGGCTCTTGTGGAGTAGGAGTTTCTACGGTACTCACCCCAGTGCGCTCGCCCCGTCTTGAGCATGAACGCCGAGGGGAATGTCAATACCTCTGCACCTAGTCGCGTAAGTACGAGGTGCAGTTCAGGGAATCTGAGTTGATGCACGAGAGCCGAGTTAGCGTATTCCCCAGTGCAAGGTAGAGTGAGCGTCCACAGTAGGAATCGGGCTTACCGGATGTCATAGCATATTTCCAGACCAACTTTGCCCAAGCCATCCATATCTATTGGTGGGTGGACGTATGATCCTGGCCTGACCTTCTGCGATTCACCGGTCCGCTCAGGCTTGCCCTCCTCTTCCGCCTCGCGCGTGAGCTCGACGTCGTACATGTGGATCTAAGCGTCGAGCGATGTCGTCAGCTTGAAACACAAAGTGGCCAGAATAGATGAATGTACCTTTCTATATCTTCCGAGTATACTGCCGTCTTTACCAATGACGACGTGGGTATTCCACACTCTCATGCTGTCCTCTGCTTCGCCTGCCCAGTCCTCGTCCGTCTTGGGATCTTCCGGCACCTCATGGATCCCAGCAGAGATGTATATCTCCAACTCTTTGGCCAGAGCTTGCAAGCCCAGAGTATACTTGTGCGTGGACAGCGGGGAAGTGAGTGAACGGCATTCTTCGAGCGATTTCGCTATAAAGTCCGCTGCTTCAGGTAGGAAGCATGCCTATCATCGTATCAAACACGCATCAGAGGAAGTTTGATATGAGCGTAGAGGATGAGCACACCCTTGCGCCCGCTGCAGCTGCTTTGCGAATGACTGCTTCGGAGATCTTGAGATTATGAGCCGGATCATCGGTCGATCGGATCTGGCACACGGCGACGGCCGTTTTAGTCTTGCTCATTGTGCTTGTGCTTGTGCTGAAACTTGTATACCGTCTTGCAGTGCTTCTGAGCAACGACTGGCTGTTGAGTCGAAGAGATGAAAGCATGGGCAATGCAAGATATCATATAGCAGTATATCGCAGTAATAGTCGATCGATCGATCTCGTATGAGTCATATTACGAGCCATAAGCAATCGAGATTCCAGCTCAAGGCAGTCGCGAAACCCGAAACCCTTAGTACCAAAAACAAAATCAAAAGTTGGAAACATGACGGTGTGCATCATCTCGACGCGTCTGTCTCTCATTCAACGCCCTTCTTCACCACCTATACCTCTTGACGACATCTTGCTTGACACTGACGCCATTGACTGCACCAGGTACGGCATCGCTACCGTTGACCATAAATACATCTTGCATGACTCCACTTTTCTTGTTTGATCCTGGACCCATCACCGACCCATGCCCCCGAAGAAACCGCCATGCGGAAATCCACTCTTCTTGAAATGGATGGAGGGTGCGTGATGCCATTCTATTCCTATATTGTCCTCAATCTGGAGGACGCCGAACGTCATGCCGATTCTGATAATACTTGTAGAGCTCCGCGATGCCGCCCGCGAAAAAGGCATGAAATCAGCCGAGGGCTACCATAAAGCGTGCAAATCACTACAAGCTTGTCCGGTAAACTACAGTCGGCCTAGGGACTTGGTCGTCCTCGCTCACATAGGGGAGAAGACGGTGGGGATCTTGGAGAAGAAGTGGAAAGGCTACTGCGAGGAGAACGGACTCGCCATCGACTCGCCCACGAAGAGCAAAGCGCGAGATAAAGGCAAAGGCCGGGCGTCAGCTTCCGACGACGAGCTCAACCCATCCGACAGCGAGGCGGCCCAAGCTTCTTCGCCCAAAAAGAAGCGCAAGCCCTCCAAGCCCAAGGCCTACATCCCCCAGCCCAATTCCGGCTCTTACGGTATCCTCCTAGCTCTCGTGCTCGCTATCGACCAACCCACAATCAACACACAAGTGTACCAAACCAAATCGGAGATTGTCAGGATCGCCAAGCAGTATTGCGATTCCCCGTATGATCATTCGGAGAAAGGCACCCATTTCACCGCTTGGAGCGGGATGAAGACTCTCGTCAATAAGGGATATGTCTATGTAACGGGTAATCCCCACAAGCACTGCTTGACCGAGGAAGGATAGTAGGTTCTTTCCCCATGAACGACAATCAGTGACGAGGGCGTGAGCTGATCGTGATGGAATAGTGATGTCGCTTTGACGCTACGAAATCTAAGACCCGAATTTGCAGATATGGAGAAACATCCATTTCTGCATACTCCTGCCGTAGGAGGATCCACGACACCAGTGATTCATCCACAAAGACCTCCGATACAGCCACCGAGCGTCGCCGCGATATCGCCTGCGCCCACTGCTGACATACCTCCGCCGGCGAGGAAGATCGGTCAATCCAGCCGACCAGAGAAGTTCCACTTCTGGTACATAGGTGCGGTGCCGTATTATCATATTGGGGCACCCAGGACATGGAGCTAATATCGTCTGTCCTTTCCAGAATCAAACGGTTCACGGACCGCCTCGTTATCCTCGGCCATGATACGGCTCGATCCAACAGAGTTCGTCAATCTGCGCAAAGTCGAGTTTCGTCATTCTCAGCGCAATCACGCGTTCGTTTCGCAACTGCGTCTAGTTGACAACGAGAACTCGGCGCAAGTACGAGATGAGTCGGGTTTGACTTCAATGTATGGCTTCATCGAGGAGGATGGAGCGCCACCGACGTGTAGCAAATTCTTTGAACATATAGCCGTGAATGAGCGACAACGATCGAGCAGCGCGAAATCGCCCTCACGGCAGCCGCAAGAAGAATCGTTCTGTATAGATGTCGCAGAGGAGGTGATCGGTAGTATGGCGCCAACATCAATATCGCCTTTTCCTATGACAGACCTATCGCCTCCAATACCAATGGAAGCCCGGTCCACCTTTGCGAGAACGCAGTCCGCCCCATCTGCTGGCACGACAGCAGCCACTCCCATACAGAGCCTAGCGGCTGACGCGGCACTTCGGCGAGCTGGGGGTGCAGCAGGCACGCTGATGAAGACTCAGTCTGCTGCAGTCGACTTTTCCGCGCCGAGATTAGCTCGACCAGGTCCTCGGCTATCATCTCACATGCCATCACCGATTCTGTCGATACTCAATGGCAGCGACAGAGGATCGCCGTCCCTTGAACCAATTGGACATAGCACCGTACCGTCCTTCGACCCAACGAACGCTATCGTCTTCCCTCCAGGATCTTTCGAGATCATCCTAGTGGTCGATACGCGAGAGGTCGAGTCTCGTTCAAACCGGGACAAGATCGCGGAAACCCTCGCTGCAAAAGGGATCAAAGTGGAGACCAGAGCATTGCGATTGGGCGATATGTGCTGGATCGCTCGGCGGATTGATGGCGGTCTAGGCGGCGAGGAGGATGAGTGCGTGCTGGATTACGTGGCTGAAAGAAAGCGCTTGGACGACTTGTGCAGTTCTATCCGGGATGGAAGGTACAACGAGCAATGTGTGAGTCTTGGGCGTTGCAGGAATAGATCGGTGTAGCGAGCGGTTGGCTGATTGCTCTGAGAGTACAGTTTCGGTTGGCCAACTCTTGCATCAGTCACGTCTACTATATCGTTGAAGACTGGCAAGTGGCTCAGCGAATGGAGTATCACGGTCTGCAGATCATGACTGCCAAATCGCAGATCCAGGTGCATAATCGATTCTTCCTCAAGGAAACACATACTCTGGCGGAAACGATCGACTTTTTAGCAACAATGACCAAAGTGATCATCTCATCGTTATCCGACCAGGCCCTGCACGTAATCCCAACGCGATACTTGTCCCGCTCGACGTACTCGACTCTACAAAGCAGACTGAGAGCGCAATACCCGACGACAAGCTACCATACGACGTTCCAGGCGTATCAGGATCTCAACGACAAGTCGGCCTCCGTCACGCTCAAACAGAAATTCGCAAGGATGCTACTTTGCGTCAAGGGCATGAGCCCGGAGAAAGTCAGTGCCATGCTCGATATATGGGATACCCCGCGAGCACTCTGGCAAACGCTCAAGGCGAGAGAGAAATTGGATCGAGCGGAGAAACGGTCCGATGTCGCGATAGCGTCAGGAGCAGGAGCAGGAGCAGGAGGAGAGAATGATAAGAGCAAAGAGAAGGAGAAAGGGACAGCGACAGGGACAGGGAAGAATAAGAGGAAACGCGGCAAAGAGATGGTCTTCGCCGACACCGTCCCTGGCGAAGGGCGGAGGAAGATCGGCGATGCGCTCAGTAAAGAGGTGTGTCCCTTTCGCTTTCAGTGCGAATGATGCTGATCTCAGAAACAGCTCTGGCGGTCGTTCATGGGCGACGATGAATGACGAATACCTTGTCTTACAACACGATCAATCCTTCTTGTTACTTCTCCACCAACTTGCGCATTCCTTGGTAACCTGCTTTGAAACACTTGTAATTCTATACCTTGCATCCAGCATGACGACTCGTGATACTCTTGGATTTTGTTGCCTGGCTGTCCTCATATAAACATCGTTGTAGACAGCATCCGACCGAGCTCTGCTATGACATAGCGTTGACTCTTGCTTTACAACGTGTCACCTGTCAGTCTCGACAGATCCCGATTTGTACTGTTCTGACTCTCATCCTCTTCGCTTTTAAGGCCATCGTAATGCATTATAATAAGGTAAGCGACATTTTGCCTACCGATCATGTAATCTATGAGATGCAAATAACAAGCATGTGTAATCTATATTGGCTGTAGATTCCAGTGAGATGTCAGTCCACATCCAGAACGCGAGACGGAAATCACTCACGATCCACTGTCCCATGATGGCTACCGGCACACCCCATCTAGTGGATAACGGCTTCGTCAGCAATGGCACTGTCGCCTTTGAAAGCCAAGGATTGATTGAAGGACTTACGCGTCCCTCCGAATGGTCACGCTGAACGAACACTTGATCTCTCTGAATTCCTCCGCGGGCGCTCCCACGTCCGAGCTGGAAGCAGCATCGTTGAACCCCGAAGGACCGCCTACGACCGATTGGGGCAGAGCCAAATCTGGAATATATGGCGGTGCGGCAGCGGCTGATTTGGTCGGTACTGACGAAGGGGTCGCGGACAGGTGGCGAGGACGATGGCGAGCAAGAGACGAAGGGATCTTGAGGGTGCACGCGATATACATCGATCGTTGGTCTGACAGTGGTGGCGATGTTAGCGGACTATATATGACAACAAGTTCACACAGAAACGCACCCGAGTCGAATGCAATCTTTGCGTATCCCTCCCAGTATCGCACAGCGCTATCCTCGTCCATCAACTCGTAGACGCATAGCTGACCATCACGGAACATTGTCGCAGGGATGCCGGTGAGGTTGCAGAACTCCTGGTTGGCTTTCTGAATTTCGCCGGTCCGACGCCAGATGCACGAAGGGGTATGTATGGCTGATTGGACTTCAAGTCAGCTTGCGCATTTCGCAGTACCCGAGTAAACACTTACATGCAAACGCCCTGTCATATTCTAGCATCCACCTCTCCATCGCTTCTTCCACAAAGACAAGGTCGACGTTGGTCAAAGTGCGCGCTATTTGACGGAATTTTGGGCGAAACCCAGCGAGTGCAGCAAGGATCCGTCGGCGAGCCTCAGGTGAGATACTGTTGCCATATGTTGGTGCGGGTGTCGCTGTTGGTCCAGTCAGCAAAATTTTTGTAGTCATCGTACGTATACGCAGCTCAAGCACTGACAGACAAGACTGATCCGTCCGTTTCTGCCCATGGTGCCTCTCTGGGGGCTGTCCACCTCTGATGACGCCCTGCTCTCGTACCGGGGTGCAGCACGACCAGACTCCATCCACTTATTCATTCGTTCATAACCCTTCACATAGTCGTAGGGCTTGAGCAAGCCCGCGTCGTACTTGGCCTTGATGACTTGAGCCAAACGTGACGCGCGGGGACCGTTGGGCTGATCGGCCGCTGCCATGAGGTACTTGTCCCTGCAGCAGATGAATCAGTATCTCCAGTCATGTGATTGGGAGCTGCAACCCACATGCGCGACATCGTGTTGTGTTTCGCATTGCTTGGGAGCTGGTCGCGCCCTTTCCCCTTGGCATTGTTGCCGAAGGCAAATGGACGATTTGTGGACTGCGAGCCATTTCCGAATCCAAAGTTATCGTTGGGTGTTCCACTACTTCCGGTGAAATTATCATTGAGATCGGGGACGGCCAACGAGTTCTTAGTCGAATCATCTGTTTGATTCATGAAATCGAAAAAGTCTCCAGGGAGTGCGGGAACGCCCAAGTCCTTCATGAATTTGCTGCACACAGGAGGGTCAGCCCACAAACTTACTTGCAATGAAGACAGATGGAACGCACTTGAGAGCAGCGAGCTCGGAATCATCTTGTGAGCCCCAATTTTGCTGCGGCAATGATGTGGTGGTCGTTGGGACAGATGGCGCTGTCATCTCATTCTGCATTGCCGGCGCCGATGTTGTCGCGAACGGGCCTGTTGTCGTTGTGTCCGGCAGTAAAGGCCATGAAGCAGGGAAGTTTGTATCGGTGTACAAGGGGGCAGGTTGCGATTGTGCCTGCACCTGTGGCTGCTGAATTTGTATAGTGCCAGACGAAGATTCTGAGTGATGTGGCTCAGGTCGAGGCGTATGTGTTGTGATTGGGACATCGATGAAGGTCGGAGAATCTCTCCCGTTCTCGGAATGCCGATGATGTTGGAAAGAATGGTGAGGGTGATTATGTATGTGCTGCGGGGGAGGCGTGAAGTCTCGACACAGGTGGGATATTTCTCGCTTGATACTGAGCAGAGCGAGATCAGCATGGGCATGGTAGCGTTATGCTCACCATCTCTCGCAAGGTCGACCACCTTCACACACCATATGACTGAGAGGGGTCAGCGCACAGCTCATGCGATTGATAATGGCAAGCGCCATCGACGCACCTTCTTCGGCAATATACGCAAGCTTTACCCGCCGACCGCTTGCTGCGCTTCTTCTTCGGTGGGTCCGCGGCACTACCGAAATCGTCCGAGTCCGCAGCATAATCAGAGCGTTTGGAAGCGTTCGTCAATTGCCTATGCGCATTTGGGTCGATGGAGCTCAATCCAGTGACGTCTGGTTTGAGGTCCATGACCTGCGCCGGGTGTACAGACATTGGCGGTTGTTGTTTCTGCATTATCGGTAGGTGCGTTTTGGTGAAGAGGAAATCCGTTGGGAAGGGTGAATCTACAGATGGTCTGGCTAAATTGTACGGGAACACGTGCGCATCGTCCCGCCCTGCTGGTCTTGGTAGGTACGAGGTATATTGATTGCGATGGCTGCTCTCGCCGTCGCTGGTATACGGGTCGAGCACGAAAGGTTGCGGGTGGTGCTGGTAACTCTCGGCCGCGCTAAAAGCGGATACTGCAGATTGCGGTCTATGACTGCTGGTGGTATCGCTCGTATCTTGCTCGTATGCCTGCTGAGCCGAGACTAGGTCGTCTGGATGGTAGAAATCTGGATTAGTGTACAGGTGATGATCGTCCATCGGAGAAAGAGAGAAAGAAGAGGAGGATTATAAAATTGTTGATTGTGTGCAGCGATGCGTGCTGGCACGGTGGTGGATTGGGTGGATGTGCCGTGATTCGCTGTTCCTGATTTGGCTAAAATGGCTCTAGTGCTCTAGGATTATGTTATGCTTGTGCACGATGTCTATCTCTTACGTTGACAGAACAGCGCTCTGGCGTCTAGCGTCTCTCTCTGTGGATATATATATGTGTATGCGATGCATGTGCTTGTCGTTCATTGCATGGGTGGGCTACAGACCGTTACCGTACTCCGGGTCGATACGCAGTGCCTCATTAGTTGCAGCTGCACATGAAGGGGGCCAGGATGCGCTGGGAGGTGCTAGCGTGTTTGCAATAGCACACGGATGCTGCATTGCTACTGCCATTGCTGCCTGAGCTGCATTACCGCTGCAGTGACACAGTACTATACTAGCCGAGATTGCAGCAGGAGGGATGGAAAAAGCCAAATGAGACATTGGGGAATACCAAATCATTTCACTGTCATTGGCGGTATCTTCCGTCGCTCGTACCATTATCTGGTATATCAGGAATGTTTCGGATGACTCTCTCCCCTCTCATGGTTCGCGGGACGTGTACGACAACGCCCAAGGCGTGCCAATGACGCATAGTAGTGACAGGCCTTGCGTCCCGCTCGGCGGGGAACGGTATGCAGTCAGATCTCGCAATAATCAGACCGTTATGACCGGGCGGTAAAACCAAATGTTCGGACATTCCCGCATACCTTTTCGGACAGATACCATACCATTCACGAGAACGAACCGGGTTTCGGACTATTGCATTTTGCCATCATATCGTATCTATATGCTTGTCCCACACCAGCCCAAGACAATCAAAGCGACGGCCGCGGCTGACCATGGCGTCATATGTATACCTCCCCGGTAGTGCATTGAGAAAGGAGGTCTGTCAAATATTTGACCACGCCTTCTTAACCTTCATGCAAATGCATGACGCCGTACGAGCTTGTACTTTGTTATGGGTATCAATGGAGAGTGTATAAGGAAGGTTTTGCTGAGTGTCAAGCCGGCTCACGATGACGACAAAGGCTTGACGAGCAATCGACTGACTCCGGCGACATCACGTCCGTGGGTCTCTTACCGTTCTGACGAGGTCTGCCAAGTGCCTTCTCATCATGACTTGGCTGACAATGAAGATAACTTTGTTTCGCTCGTACAAAAGACGATGTAATAGTGGAGTGGAATGTTATCACCACAGATACCAATCATCGAACTCATTCAGCCTTCCTACGACATGTCAACGTCCACAGCCCAATCCAAGCGCAAGTGCACTGAATGCGGCCGTCAGTATCCATCTCCCAATCCGCGTAGGAGTCACTGTACACCTGAATGCTGGAAGCGCTGTATTGGCGCCTTACGGGTGAGTCAGCTGCGACGATCCAGCCTAATTTCAGGCAGTGTCACGAGCCTTGCTGACCGTCTAGTTGCGATGTCATGGTTAGGAGCAAGGTAAGCGAGAAGGGAGTATCAACCAAAGTGTCTTTGAAAGCGGATCAGAGGACGACCTTGATGCTCCTGGCCCAAGTCGGTTCAGAAGCCCACCGACATCCACAACGAGAGCGAGAATCAGAATCAGTCGTCCATACGAGACTGTATCGAATGGCAGCAGCAGTCAACCCAGCTCACAGACC
This sequence comes from Cryptococcus sp. GC_Crypt_5, assembly GCA_026538355.1. Taxonomy (NCBI): domain Eukaryota; kingdom Fungi; phylum Basidiomycota; class Tremellomycetes; order Tremellales; family Cryptococcaceae; genus Cryptococcus; species Cryptococcus sp. GC_Crypt_5. Next base: position 19,608 of record JALPBZ010000114.1, read on the forward strand.
ATCACCCAGAGCGTCGAGACTAATAGTGGCGGAAGCAGCACTGCCGAGAGCAAGCGCAGACAAAATGCGCCAAGCTCGAAAGACGGCGATGGCGAAATCGATCCATCCGTTGCGTCTAGCTCCAAGTCCCGAAAGTGAGCAGTGAAAGTGTTAGTGTCGCGTAGTAGGAGGGCGAAGGAGGGGTTATTGTGTCGGGTAGAGTAGTGCAGAATGCAGGGCGGAAAAAGGGGGCAATGCCTTCCGAGAGCGAAGATGGAGCTAAACGCTCTGTTCTGTGGAGTTTCATGTGAATGATCCTGCTCTGAGGGTTGATGTTTTCTGTTCGCTGTACGGCTTGCGGACATACAGCTCTAACAGGTGTGCAGTATGCGCCGCTCAGGCGGCACTTGAAAGGACAAAGCTAATGTCGGGGCTCGAAAGTGATACTCGTATGCTGCTACAGGGCTTGACAAGCTGAATACGAATAAATAGCAACATAGGGGACAACTATACTTGTGCATCCTCCATCCATCCTAAACTCTCTGCACGTCAATTAAACTGCATCAGACGTTATTATCTTAATCTGACCTTGACCTTACTTCGCCTTATTTCACCTTACTTCACCTCACATCATCTGAACCTTCTTACAATATGTCCTACTCGGGGAACATGTCTTCCTCGGCGTTGAGCAACCTTACCTGCCCGGGCTGTCTCTCTTCTCTAGCGAGGACTCCTCAGAAAAGCTACTGCTTCAACTCGTGCCGGACAAAACACTTTGATAAAAGCAAAGTGAGTACATAAGACATCATTTACTATAGCCTCTCTTCCTGTTCGCTGCCACAGACACACTGAGATTCAAACAAAGCATAATTCGCTCCGCTCAAAGAGCGTCTGATAGCAGGCTAATGCACATACTTATCGTAGGCTCATTATTTGTCTCTGTGTGGCGGGGATGAGGCCGCTGCTGAAGTCAGGGCGAGGGCGGAGTTCGCCATGCATCAGCAGCCTTCGCTTCTTGAGTTGCCCGGTCGTTCTCTAACGACGGACTGTGGCAGTTCCGCTACCCGATCAAGTTAGTAGGGCGGTGCTAGATCTGCTGCTACGTAGCGGCTTGAAACTGCAAGCTTGGACTCGTATGCAGTGTATGGGTTGTCGCAGCGTTTAGCTGTTACTGTGCGCGTGGACGGATCCATATTTTACCATACTCATTATATCACAGATACCTTGATCATGTCATCCAACTCCACCGTATACACATGCCATGCTAAGGACTGCAATAAATCGCTTGCTACTGCCAGCGTGACCTTCTGCTCGCCAAGATGCTTGACCAGGTCTCGCGAGTCCGCCGAGGTAGGTGTTTGTGCTGTTCGTCTGCGGCTCGCAGCATAGCCATGGGTTGATTTAGTCGTTACACTTGCTGCAGTAAAGTGGTGTATCACGAAAGTCATGCTGATAAGGATCACTGTACCCCAGGTCTACCGATTGGCGTACGGCCGGACGTTAGGATACAATGCATCGGCTGCGGCCGCCTCCTACGCCAACGTAATGGCCCAGAAGGCGTTTCGGGCCCCTTCTACAGTACGTACAAGTGAGTATGACTCATGCGTTTTTTGCTAAATGGCGTCGAAGCTCTCAATCAGAGAAGAAGGATCAATCTCAGCCGTGTCAAGGAGGGAATGGTGGAGCTTCGGCTGAACGAAGGACTTGATTTTTCGGCAACGACTATCATGTGGCGCACAGCAGAGATCTCGCAAAGTGAAAAAGACAACGCATACGTCACTACACTGTTTAGATACTGCATGCGTACTGTATGTCATGGGATGCCAAGCCTCGAGGGCTGTAGTCTAGACAGTGGTGCGGCCATTGGTGCACAGCCATAGGCTTGCTGCATTCGAAGCGCCGGACGTCCTGCTCTTGCGGAAGCAGAAAAGGCATCGGAGTAACATTGTATCTCATCGAGCGGTGTTCATGACCAATGGAACAGACAGACCCAATACGCCTATCGGAGAAGCGACTCAAAGCCCTCTCAAAGGAGCTGTATCTTGTGCCGCGTTAACCCGTCACGCATCCTTAGTGTCTGACAGTAAAATCGACAGTCCTTGTTTGCGGAGATCAGGAGAGCTTTGCCCGTCGTACATTATTATAAGTAAGCCCGTGTGAACTAGATTACATATCAGCCCGGTTATTGACTCCCCTGCTCGTACATAGCTCGATGATTTGTACTCCACGGACTCGACCAAGAATACGACAATGTCTTCCATTCCTGACACCCTCTCGACCTGTTTCACATGCGCCAAGCAGCTCTCGCAGCCGGACTGGGACACACATTGCGATAGCGCTTGCGAGTCGGCAGGCATCCAGCGTCTGAAGGTAACTCCACCAATACTGCCTGAGACCTCTGCCTGCGCATAATGGTGCAGCTACGATATAGAGCTGATCCTCTCCGTTTGCTAGGCCGAACATCGCGCAGGCAATCCTGCCCGCTATGAGGGGAAGGAAGGAGGGGAAACCGCAGATCGAGATGCTACGTATACTTCCCTAATTCAAGCCAGCGAACGTTTCTCCGACCGTGCTAAAGCAATCAAGACCTCCAAGAGCATGCAGCAAGCTAGCCAATATTCCTCTGCTCGTCCCAAAACACTTGGCACCTCCAAATCCAGTGCTACGGGACATGACACTCAGGCCGACCCGGTCATCCGGCTGGAGAAGTTGGCTGAGCGTCTGACTGATCAAGCTGAACAGGTAGATCCTGAAACCACCGCTCATTTAGCCGAGTATTTCTCGAACCTCGATTTAGTGGCCCGGCGTTGAACCTGCGCATGATGACGAGAGCTCTGAATGAGACTCTCGAGGTGCTGGCGAAGGTAATGATCAACGGTAGCAGTCGTATCTTATGCATCGATGCGGCGATGACGTGGCCAGAGTAGTATGCCGATCCAGTCCCGCCATTGCTGTATGAATGTTCCGCAGGGCGACATGCCGACAGTCATAACATGCAGTAGCCCGAGCAACTTGGCAGCCACTTTGTCCTACAGTAATTTGCCACTTAGCACAAACGTCATCGTGGCGTGCGGCGAGGCAAGAACAAAGGCGCAACCGTCATGTTTACTGCCACCTTCCCAGCTTCTGAAAGAGAGGTCGTATCCTTTGATGCATCTTATCAAAAGGCTTCCGACGTGATCCGGATGGCGCAGCAAGCTCCCATCACTACAGTACGGTTGCCACCGTGTCCTCATACGATACTCTTACAACCCAGTACCACTGACATGGATCTCAATCAGCCTCGTCAACATGTCCACCACAACTCGCGAGTCTTTTACTTGTTTCCAACCTGGCTGTAACAAGGATTTTACCAAGCAGGAAATGTTTTTCTGCTCTCCAGAGTGCAAAAAGCGCTACTACGGCTCAGGCTCCAACGTGAGTCTTCTGATCAGCTGTGTTGCTAGATCCACCGCATCTGACCACCTTGGAACTGGTGTTGCTTACCTACCGTACATACAGGATTTACTATCAGATATTCGATTGCAACGCCCTGCTCTTTACAAGAGGATGCGAGGAGGGCCGGACGGCACTACGGTAGGAGATTGGGAGGACCCGACTGAAGAACAGACTCAGCCCACGGCTCAAGACGAGACAACGTCTACACTCGATGCAGAGACCACTCAGCAGAGCACCCAGCAGACCGATACTGCCAATCCGTAGCCTGGGAAGTATTCCGGGGCAAGCCCGACAGCAGATCTTGTTTGGGTTGAGGAGCAGGAGTCCGAGGCTGAGTTGCCGGACCCCGAGCCGGGACGCTCAATTATAGGTTCGGATAGCCGAGTAAGGACGAAGAGATCTGGGCCTGCTGTGTTGTCTCCTGTAGATCGATTGATATTGTATGTACTGTACTGTATTGTCTTTTTCGCACAGCATGGATTTCGAGTCATGCGGTCACGGCAACCCCTGATCTTGCGCCACTCAGGAGCTGCGTCCACGCAGAGCTGCAACGCAAGATGTTTTCCAGCTCTTGCCAAAGGATCTGCATCCTTTGATGCAGCATTTGACGAGCTTCCAACGTGAGTCGCAAGGCGCTGCAGGCTGTCCCATGTACCAAATTAGAATGGCTCCAAAAGCAGTTGCCACCGCTTGTCACACCATAATTTGCGCTACCATCCACCATCTGTCAGGTCAAGCCAATCAATCATGTCCGCCACAAATGGGAAGGTCTGGAGTTGTTTGCGAACTGGTTGTGACACCACAATGGCAAAAGAAATTCCCGTTTTCTGCTCAGATCCTTGTCAACGCGCCTACGACGCCTCAGGCTCTGCCGTGAGTGTTGGACGTCAATCTGTTCCTGGGTCTCTCATGGCCATTCACCGGCTGATTACCTGTCATCAGAATTATCTTGCCGATCTCCAACTGAAGCGCCCGGATCTGTTCAACCGGATCCAAGCACAAGCGGCTGCTTCGTTCCAGCCGATGTTGGACAAAGCCCGCCAGGAAGGGCGCGATAAATCGGCTCAGTTCGAGCCTGAGTCTGGATCTGACGCTGAGACCTCTCAGCAGACCACCGAGGAAACTGAGGAGTCTGAGGAATCTGAGGAATCTGAGGAATCTGAGGAATCTGAGGAAACCAAGGATTTCGAGGACGATGGTCAAGAGTCTTCGGACATGCTCGCGGCAAAGAGAGAAAGAACCCTTGATTGGGTCATGACGCAGCCTTCCGAGGCTGAGGTACGCACTACCGCGAGCAAGAGCTCAGAAGATCTTTCCGCTGCTTGACCACCCAGATCAGATACTGCTGTACTATGCTCCTGACATGCAGCGACGCGTAGAGTAACACGACAAGCGCCTCTGCGGAGAGAGACTCTGGTGCATATTACACCGCGCGATCACCGTAGCTCTCGTCTGCCTCGTACAGAACAGTATGCAGATCGAACGAGACAGCTTGAAGTAGCGTTCTAAGAAAAACTGATAAATCGCCACTCGTGCTGTACTCCAAGAATTACTGGAAGCTAGACCGCGCATCGAGTACGTTATGCTTGCCTGGTGTGATCACTTCAAACGCCAAACTCATTACAGCCTCGGCCAAGAGAGCTCGTCAGGTTCGGTTGGATCTAATCTAACTCCTGGCGGCTCTCGGGTGGCAACAAACCGGCCAAAATCGACATGTCATCCTGAAAGCCTGACTCTACTGTGACAGTGTGGCACCTCCTTCTGCACTTGACACAAAGGGGGTAGCTACGGGTTATCCTGCGTCATAAGCCAAGTCTCACTGAGCAGATACCCAAGTGTGCTGAGCCTTTGTCAAAGGGTTTCGGTCCTTTGACACCCCAAGTGTCTCGACAGCCGATGCGTCATGCGACGCAGCAAGCTGACCTACAGTATATATACTGCTACTATATGCCCCCCTAAGGATGGTTGCCACCCTGCACCATACCATTCACTTCACAATTTTCATACGATAGCAGTCAGCTTGATAAGCATATCCACCATGGGTCTTGGTTTAGTATGCTGTGCAAACCCTGTTTGTAATGAGTGGATCAAAGTCGCACTTAGCGATGTCTGCTCTGATGAATGCCACAAAGACTTGATGGCTGTATTGTCCGAGGACGTGAGTATGCTGACCCGATTGCGTTGCTCGAGCTTGCGTTCATGAACGCTGACGACTGCTGGATACCTCTTGTAGAGGGTTCTTATATCGACCTCGGCTCGAAGCCAAGATGGGTTCGACTACTCCTGTTGGGGAACGGAACCATTCTTCGAAGACGAGTTGCAGCTGGCGGACTCCAATGCACCGCACTCAACCCATGGACCGGCTGAGACGCAGGCATCCCAAGCTGAGCGACCCGACACTCAGGTGGAAGGCTCAAGCTCGAATGCTCAGTCTGCTACTTGAGCTCGTTGGTGTAGAGTGATAGCGAGACGGCATGAGATACAAACAGGAATCGTTCTAGTCTGGTAGATATGTTCATTTTCCCACAATATGCATTCCGAGGCATACATTACAGTAGTGGCAGATACTGGCCTCGCCTGAAAGACATGGAGCCGTGTCCATGCAAAGTAGCCACACAAGCGAACACCGAGCTTCTCATAAAGGATGGGATCCTTTGATGCAGAATCCTTTGATGCAGGACCCTTTGATGCAGGATCCTTTGATGCACCAAGTGATTGAACATCCGATGTATAAGAAGACATAGCAAGCTGACATATATATACTGCTACGCCCCCCGCAGAAAGCTCGCCACTCTGCACCGAACACCCACCTCACAATTCTCATACATTAGCAATCAGCTTGTTGACCATGTCCACCTCGGCTCAGAGTTCTAAGCACTGTGCAGGCCCTTACTGTACGTCGACCATGGATGACACATCCCGCACTTTCTGCTCTCCAGAGTGCGGGAGCGCCTTCTCAAGGAAGGTCATCAATGTAAGTATTCCGACCCAAATCGTTTTATTCCTTGCCTCTAGCCACCTTGAGACGAGTGCTGACTACCTACTCCACGCGAAGGACTCGAGGTCGAATACAGTGCAAGGCGAAGATGTGTACGACATCTTTTCTGAAAAGTACCAAAAAGCCTTCCTTGACGCGTTAGCGGCTGCAGAATCCAAGGCACGGCAAGTAACCTCTGGACAGGCTGACAGACCAGATACCGAAGCGAAGGGGTCCAACGCTCACTCTGCTGCTTGAGCTGAAAGAAACGACTGTGCTGTACTGATCTGTTGATGTCGATCGATACGTAGACGGCATGACAACCGAACAGTCTCTCTACAGTGGTTCGGGTGTCACCGTCTCTTATTACAGCTAGCCTCATTTATGCACAGCATGCATTTCCAGCTATACAATCATGACATGGGCTGGTCTTGTCTCTTGCGTTGTGAAGCCGTCTGGGACCCGGCAGAGCAGCAGCGAAAGTGAACATTGAGGTTCTGATAAAGGATCTCGACCCTTTGATGGCCAATCCTTTGATGCACTACGTCAGCGCACATCCAAGGTGAGTCAGACGGTGCAGCGAGCTGTCATATATAGAGTATGTCAGTAAGAACGGTTGCCACCCTCCCCCTCACTTTCATTCACCACATTCTCACCTCACGATACCATACAGTATTTATCAGCTTGAAGATCATGTCCAGCAATAACCAGGGCTCGCAAATTTGTTCCAGATCTGGTTGTAACTCTGAGGCGGTCGGCAGAAGTGACGGTCTCTGCTTGGAGTGCTCGACCGCCGCCGCCGATCTCCTCGAATCTATCAGAGGCGTGAGTCTTCCGACCTGAATTTGTTGCAGAGATCCTTGCGTCTACCTACCTTGAATTCATCGCTGACCACCTACTCTCCACTACACAAGACTGAGTTGGCGCGATACGTACGGTCGGATCCTGCGGGTCCCGCATGGCTACTGAACTCGGGATTGCGGCGACCACCTTTGCCAGCGGGGGATCAGGCCGAGGGGAGATTGGCGCCATCGAGCGCCCAGGGCGGGTCTACGCAGATCCTGACAAATGGCTTTCACGACACGGATACTGCCAATGGTCAGCATTCGGCGGATCCCCGTGAAGGAGACGAGACGCATGCATCCGAGCGGTCTGGGGATGAGCAACCCGACACACAAGCGGAGGAGCCCAACAACGATCGTTCTGCCGCTTGAGCAGATTCATTTGGTTTCGGTACTGCAATGCATGATGATATGAGTTCTATGCCTATGAGGATATGATCGCCTACAATCTATAATATCTATCTTGTCTATAATATCTATATACCACCCGGGGTGACCAGAGAAATCCGAACAAACCTAACGATATTGAATATCCTACTTCGGCTGATCCTCTACCTCCTTTTCCTCGACCTCGACGAGACTATCTGGCCTAGATGAACGGCCGCGAAGCTTGATTATCCACGCGGAGGTCACTTCCATAATGCGCGGAGCGACGGTGACGATCGCTCCTGCCAGCAGGGTGCAGCCGATGAATATGCCCGCATGTGTGAATTTGTTGTCTTCGTTCGTCACGAGCACTGTTGCCAAAGCACTGTCAGCGTCGGCCGATACGCCTAGAATAGTAGATGGCAGATGTGTACTCACAACCGCAGATCACTGGGCCGATCAAACTCGGTATGGAAGTAAGAGTCCAAAGCATGCCCAGACGCATGCCGAACTCCCTCGTAGGCGAGATCGACCCCACGCTCGCAGCCACCAAAGTCAACCATGCGCCACTGAAGAAACCGTAGAATACCAGCCCAACGACTACTCCAGCTGCCGATAGCGGGGTCGGCACCCAGAGGCCGAATGAGGTTATGGCTGATCCGATGGCGACGACGGTGAACACCGTCCATAGGCCGAATGTGTCTGCCATCACGCCTGATAGGGCTCGTCCGAAGAATGAGCCGACTTGGAGGATCGCTATGCAGTACGATTGGATAGTGCTCGGGGCGTTGTTGGCGGCTGCGTATACTGGAGCGTCGTAATACGGCGAGAAGAAGCTATAGTGCAGATTTGCGATAGTCAGCGCACAACCTCTACACGATGAAAATGCATGACATGCAACCAAAAATCTTATGCACTCACTTCATCATCACGAGACACGCTCCGATGACCAGATATGTGTACCGCTTGTCTTTCCATGGGCCAAGCAAGCTCCTCATGGGTGGCGGTGTCCTAGGAGGCAGTCTCGCCTTGAGGAAGAACCATGACGGAAACATGAGCACGGCATTCATCCCAGCGATGATGAGCATGGCATTTCTGAAGCCTGTTGAAACGCGTCAGTGGAAGACCGCAGCGAGCAAGGGAGACAACGCAGACTCACTCATCTCGTCAAACAGTTGTTTCAAGACAATAGGGTAGATGACACCGGCCAAACCGCTGCCGCAAACGACAATGGCTATAGCGGTACTTCGCTTCCGCATGAACCAGTGTCCTACCACGGCGGTAGAAGGGGAGTACATGACTGAGCCCGAGAGACCAAACAGAGCGTGCGCCAAGATGAACTGGTAGTATTGTGTGCAGACTGCGGTATAGAGTCAGCATTCAGACCAGGATTTGCGGGGAAGGGGTGATCTCACAAGCAATGGCCACAATGGCTGCGACCGACATGGTAGTACCGATGAGGACAATTGTGCGAGCTCCGTGTGCATCAAAGTATCGTCCAGACACGATGGAGCCAACAAAGCAAAGGAAAGCCTGGATCGTAGCCACCCAGCTGATCGTGGTGACGAACAGCAGTCAATAAGGGGTTTTACAACTGAATATGCAGAAGTGCACTCACGCCACTTGCGACTGATTGTAGGCGCTCAACTGATGGGTGAGGTAGTATGATTTGAGCTGACCAAAAGATGTGACTAAAGACCAGGAGCGTGATCAGCTAGAGACAGCGGGAAACAATGGCATGGGATAGGTTTGGATGGATGAGACCTGCCCCTCACTGAAACCGAAGATACAGAACAAGACAAAGAACGCCGATCCAACGCAACACCAAGCTTCTCTCCCTCCCTCTGGCGGCGGTCCTATATCATCATCATCGACGCCCATCTGCTTCTCCACATCCGGATCGCGCGTCAATCTCCTTTCCAGCTCATCATGACCCGACGGCAAAGGCGGAGGGTAATTATCGAATCCGTCCGTCCGTGTCGGCGGTCGATGCAGGTGTTGGAGATGATGCGGATGTTGTGGGTCGCCAGCTTGTTGAGTGCGCGTCCGAGTAGGGTGCAGAGAAAGCTGGATCGGGAATGGGTCAGGGTTGAAGTGCGGCCGTGAGGGAGTGGCCGTCAGCGGGGTGTGTTCAACCCGTGCAGAGGTCGGCGCTGCGGGCGATGAGCTGCTAGCTTGGGCCGGCATGGCGGGGGCGATCAACAGTGCGCGTGTCGATCGAGGTATGACGATGACTGAGGACTAGATACAGTGAAGGGACAACACAATCAAGCAGACTATAGATGAGATAATACTATACAGATAGATACGACACGCTCACTGAAGAAGTGACGCTAGTACAAGAATATAAGAACAACCGGCGCTTAGAGCTATCTATGGTAGATGATAAACCGGGATTGAAAAATCAATCATTCAAATCGTTCCGGCGCCGGACATAGAAACAGGCAAATCGCCGCAAGGAGGAGAGGCGTATGACTCAGCTATCGCGATATCCAAGCTGTCTGTCGTTTGTGGTGGTCGCTCACGGAACAGCTCCCCGTGTAACCATCGGAAAAATCCCCAGTATTCAGCGTCCAGGAAATCTTCATTGTCGTACTATTGTAGTACTGAACGCCGGATCTGCCGGCCGTGTTGCGCTGGAATTGGAAAAGATAAGCATGAAGTAGTAAACAGCCAACCACTTACGGCCGTTTACTCCGCTGGCTCCGTACTGGCGGTGAGCGCCGCGCCGATCTGGTTCCGCTCGTAGATGGGATTGTAGAGTAACTCATTCCTTGCACGTGCCGTCATCCGGCCGGCATGCTCCAGTCGCTGTTCTACTACACTGTCTACACTGAAAGCCGACAGTGCTTGATACTCACTCGGTAATCGCGGTAATCACGATGGACGCAGCTCAAGCGGGACCATCGCACCTGACTGGTGGTACGGATCCTGTCAATGCCAATGGCTCAATGACCGCGAGACAGCGCGAAAAGGCTCCTGTGCGAAGGGTGCAATTAAACGACGTCCGTTTCGATGAAACCGGCTTGGATCAGGTGTGTACCTACACCCAACTCTCCTCTTTCGGCCAAGGTGTTGACATTATGATGCTCGTAGGAAATCGATCTTCTGATTGGACAATATCTCGAAAGCAGAGGGTCGCCAGCTGCATCAAGGCTATGGGAGGAGCAGATTCTAGGTCGAGGCGCAGAAGGCGCAAATAGGAAAGAGCAGATCGAAGATGTAGAGCGGGCTATACTTGGTGCGCTATTTGCATTGTGCCAAACGAGGCTACGGTCCGGAGCTGACTGGCTGGGGAACTGGTAGATGGCGATTACAGTGCTCTGGAAGGGCTCATTGCTCAGCCCGGGCTACTCAGACTGCAAACGCAAAAAGCCTTTTTATATCTGTGTTGGAGACAGCAATTCCTCGAACACGTCGAGAACCGTGAGCTCGATACCGCCTCCATTATCTGCCCTTTGATGTTACCCAAGAATGATATGCTGACATCGATATGTAGGTGAATCGCAAAAAGCGTTCAACCTCTTACAGAAACGACTGAAACCACTCGAGCACTATCAACCAGTGCCATACGACTTCTACTCGCTCTCATACCTCACCTCCGCCTCGACGGTGCACGATGCCCCGACATTTAGAGACTGGGCGGGCGTCGGTCCGGAGAGAGACAGGCTGGTGGGGATGTGGAGGGAGTTGATGGATAGCGAGCGCGCCGAAGGTGAGTCCTACTCTGCGCCGTTACTCGGCACTTCTCGCTTGGGGTTTCTGGCAGGTGGACTGACGCGAGGAATGAATCGTCAGGCGCGGACAAGAAGTTTGTACCCCCGGACAGACTCCGGACACTCCTTCGCCAAGCGGCTGCGTGGCAAGTGTCTCAATTGGACGCGGCCAGCGAAGGACCAACTAGAATACCTTCGTGAGTTATCAAGCAGTTCCAGCTCGCAGAATGCTGACCACATGTCCAAGGTTACTGCAAGACTACCGTCCATTAGCGCTCCCTCAAAGCCTCTTACTCTTAGTCAACGGGCATCAACGCAATATCAAGGCGGTCGATTTCATCGGTACAGATGGTCATCTAGCTATCAGCGGAGCCAGGTAAGTCATCTCATCTCAACGGTTGGTAGTGAGCTGACGCGAAACAGTGATTCCACGCTTCGAATATTCTCTACGATAGACGGTTCGACCCATCAGGTACTGTCTGGGCACACCTCACGGATCTGGGACTGCGCCTCGTCGACTGCCGGCACAGAAATCGCCAGTGCATCCGGAGACGGTACAGTCAGGATCTGGTCAGTTCAAGATGGATCATGCCGAACGATGCTGCGTGGCGACGGAGGGGACGTGTACAGCGTCAGTTGGCGGCCAGGTCACCAGGTAGGTCTATCGCAGCTGCAGACATTACATCGTGTGCCGAACGGTGCTGAAGCGACATCACTCTGCAGAATCAGCTGGCGTCAGCGTCATACGATCGGATCCTGCGGTCATGGGACGTCGAGACGAGCAAGCAAATCCGAACGTTCTCCGGCCACACGCAGAGCACTCTGGCCGTAACGTTTGATACTACAGGCAACATGCTTGCGTCAGGGTGCGTGATTGCCATTAAGCAAGCAGCTAAGAACTGACATTCGTAATGGGGTAGATCGAAAGACAAGCAGATTCGATTATGGGATGCAGTGGGCGGTGTCTGTATACAAACATTCTCTGCGTGCTTAGGGGAGATCACCTCGGTGGAGTTCGACGAGGATGGCAGGTATCTCTTGGCGGGGTGCAAAGATAACTCGAACAGGTTATGGGATCTGCGGATGGTAGGTGTGGACTCATGGTATTGCGATTTATTTTGCTGACGCAGGTATAACGATAGCAACGCAACTTGTATCGATACACGGGACATCAGAATACGTCCAAGAACCTAATTCGATGCGGATTCGCATGTTCGTCCTCGCTCGTTATTGGCGGATCAGAGGACGGCTCGGTGTACATATGGGCGAGAGAGGGTGAGGCCGCCGAGACCACGAGCAGCGCCGGCGGAATGCTTGGAGCACTTCACCCCACTACGGCCAATAGAACAGACACCAACGCTCTTCTGGCGGGTGCGACGAACGACGCTCGCGCATCGCCAGCGTATTACCCGCCGAGGCAGACAAGGACTATACATCATAATGCGACATCAGGCGGTGGGACCACAGTGAGGCCGGTCAAGGTGCTTGAAGGTCATGGGGAAGGGGCAGTTTTCGATGTCAAATGGCATGAAGGCACGATGATCAGTGCGGGCGAGGATGGTGCGGTGGGGATCTGGGGCTGAGTGATGGGTGCAGCATAAACTCGGAGCGGGGCCGGTGTTGTATAGCACGTCTACAAATGCATCGTTGCTCTGTTTCATTAAACGCTCAGCGCAACAAGTACAGTACCGAGAAGACGGAGCAGTTTCTCCGAGATGCATAATGGAGAATGTACTTGTTGGTTGGGATCGAGCAGTACCACAGTCCATGACAATTAGGACAAGGTTTGGTGGTGGCAGTGGTTGTCGTAGTCGTCGTGGTTGCGGATGATGTGGAGGACGTTGTCTCCGGGTGTCCGAGGTTTACGTATCAGTATCAGGGGGGCGTGAACGGAAGATGCCGATTATTGCTGCGACGCTAAATGAGTCTTGTTTTGTTTGCACCCTGAAAAAGAAAATAAGCAACAACCGCTAACGGCTCGCACGAAAGCAGAGACGCGTTGTACCTATCTAGCAGTTCGTGTCTTGGAGGCTCAGACGCGATATAGGCGATATAACGCGTCCAGCCAGCCAAAGGTGGTAGTGGTGCATAGAAGGGAGGATGGAAGGTGACTTTGGCGCAAGCAGAGCTTACATCATGACTCGTCGCGTCGGACAGACCACGCGGGGCGCTATCAGTTGGTACCGTAGCTCGATTGCAGTTGCTGAGCGCTGCGAGTACTCGAGCAACCTTATTATTTTACTGTCGATACTCACTGCAGAGTGATAGTGTTATTGCTACCGTACCGTGTTCCGATCACATCTCGTACAGTGCTCGACACAAGTTCTGGCCTGGCCGAAACAGCCGTAAACCTTGTACGGCGTACCCGACTACGCCCATCTCGTCGCACGGACCAGCCGAGAAGCCAAAGCGAGGCCCGAGAACGACCGCAAGGGCCAGACCAGACCAGGAGCAAAGCACTCGAACTACGGTACGAGTACTCGAAGTAATCCAAATAATCTTCTATCAAGCGTCGTGCATCCACATCATTAATACACATCCATACCGACCAGAAAGGCCTGTTCCATCTGGTCAGACAGTGACAGACCGTTACGAGAGCTTAATCCATTGCGCCCCCTGGAAAAACCTCTCGGAATCCTTCTATTCTTCTTTGTATACCTGTATCTGAGGTACCTTCGGTGGACACAGCCCGGACCGACCAACAACGTGAAATAGACTGCAGACTTCAACTTGTTGTCGTCCTAATTGTCAGCTGGAACCAAGTGTTTATCCCATCGTTCGAAATCTTTCGACATTCGACTTTCATCAGCTTCGACGAGGAGAACAATCGAAAAGACATAGACGTAGACAAAGACAACGAGGAGGAGATCGTGATACAGGAGATACCAGGGATACGAGGAGAACAATAGGGAGCGACACGGACTACCATCATTCCTCGACCATCAAAACCACTACTCTGTGTATCCCGTTAGCCGACTTTCCTTCACTATACCATCTACTATCCACCCGACACTCTGTCGTGAGAGCGCTGTCGACAACGACCTGCCCTCATCGCGTATCTCATCTATACCAAAGGCAGCAATCGACCTCGCACTCCTTTCATCAGAGATAATCAACACGCATTACCCCTATCGCCTTGTTCACTCATTCGTTGCACGGACCCTTCACCTGGTATCGCTGTTCAAAAAGCAGGAAACGAGCCTGGGTCTATCAACACGTGCATTCACATACGTTCTCGCCTATGGTCCTCGAAGTTGAACATTGGATTCCTATAAGCTTGAAGACAGAATAGAGATATACCCGTGTCGTGAGTTTTATCTCAGTGCTTGCTGGTCGCCCTCCACACATCTCTTTGCTATTCTCGTCCGACATTCAATTCAGCGGAGACACAACCATGTCTCACCGCTTGACCCCGATTTCACTTCTGCCCGACCGGGCTTTCTCCCATCACGTGGAATGACAACAGCGCCGACGTCTAGGCTGGACAACAGACCTGCCTCGCCCTCTTCCTCGTCTTTTTCCTCCCTGGTGGGCTGTTCGCAGCAAACATCCATCCTTCACCATGTCCAGCTCGTTTCTTCTACATGACCTCTTCGGCCCCTTTAGAGCGTACTATGCGAACCCCCTCTATCCGCTCCTCCCTCCACGAGACACTTTGGTCTCGTTGCTGCTTATTTTCTTTCTGTTCACTTCGTTTCACTTGATCTTGTCCTTCTTCCGCTCTGCGAGCCCGTCGTCGAGCATTTACTTTTTCTGTATCCTTCATTTTCGTTCGCTGCTTGCTTATTCTGTTTGCCTTATTCCTCTTCGTTGACCTTTCTGATCCCCTTGTTCAGTCGTCTCTCTTTCTTTTCCCAACAACGTTGTATCACATAGTTTTGAGCTCGTGCTCACAGAACGGTATCTCACAGTTTTACCAGATAATCAATAGTCGAAATGTCCCTCTTGGCAGCTCGATACCAGGAGCCCGAACGCGCCTCGGTCCTCCTTCCCACCATCACTTGCTCGTCATGCGCCGCTCCCATACCCATGTCAAATCTAGGCGAGCACATATGTCGCGGTCCGTCAAGAGGTATGGCGGACAGAAACACACCCCGACCTTCGCAGATCGCCATACCTGCTGCTAGACCTTCGCAATCGGGAGCAATGCCCAGTCCATCTCATCATGCACCACGGCCACCTTTTGCAGGCCCTTCAAGTGCGCATCCGTCTCCTACCGAACTGCACATCCCCAATAGACCGTCTCCTACCAACCTCTCACCAATGGACGCTTCGTTCGCCTACGTACCACCAGCACGCACTCCTTCGCCCACAAATCCGTTCTTCCCCAGAGCTGATCAGCAGCAGAGCGGACCCGTCGGCCTCGGCTTTAGCCACCACCCGAATGCGCCTATGCCTGATACAACCTCCGGAGGCGAGTCAGGAATGGCGGGCGTCGGCAGAAGGGCATTTGCTGCCGCTGCTTGGGGTGTACGTGCCGGGGTCGCGCTCGCTGCAACCGCTCGAGCCCCGACCGATCAATCGGCGCAAGCATCTTCATCCCAACAACCCTATACATGGCAACAACCTCGGTCAGAACCTACCCCGCGAGAGGCTCCCATCATGCCAAAGGCACCTCTGGCCAATCGACAAAGGAACGATTTCCAATCTCGCCCACCTCTGCAGCATGCCAATACCTTGCCGATGTCGGTCCCTCAGGCTTACCCCGCATCTCCGCCACAACGGTCCGCGTCATCCCTCAGCCAGCGTTCCGCGCCGCAGCCTGTCTCCCCGCCTCGGCGCAAGGAGTCCGTTTCGTCTGACACCAGCAGTCACGCAGAAGATCGAAGCGACAGGATGGCTCAGATGCTACATGGACGTAGCGCGCCCGGCTCCTCGCAGACGAAGCCAGGGTTCTTTGATAAAGTGAAAGAACTAAACAACCGAAGCAACACCTCGTCTCCGGTCATGGGAGTAGGAATGTCGCGCACGGCCTCAAGCGATTCAAGAGATGAACATCTAGTCGCCAGCCCCGTTCAGACCACATTCGAGCTGGATGACGATTTCGATGACGATCAGGGATCTGCACTCCCCTGGGCTACCCCGCATGAGGATGATGGCGCCGACACACCACATGGCGCTCCTCGGACTCATCAACGGCATCAAACCGCAGGCAGCGAGGTCTCATCTAGCTCGTCTGCCAGTTCGAGTGCTCGGTCTGGACGTTGGGGGGCTAGTGGACCGGAGACTGAAGAAGTGATCACACCTAGTCAAAGCTGGGAAGGTCTTTCAGACAGGGCCAATGGGACTAGCCGTGCCGATGATACCCCAATCAAGGCGTATGGCAATCTCGATCAAATCGGCGAAGAAGACGAGGACGAAGATGGCGAGCGTGTCATCTTTGGTACGCCGACAGCTAGGACTATTGGGCGAGACGCGAACCGACTTCCCAATTCCGCGTCCGCCTCGACTATTACCTCCGCTAGACCATACAAGCCTACAATGGTACCACACCCGTCGCCCAGCCGAAGCAAGACCATGCCTGATCCGAAGCGTGTATCAAGCCCCACATCAACCGCTTCCTCATCCACCTCGGAACGCCGTCGAAAGACATGTCAGAAATGCGGCGAGAATGTCGGCGGTTCAAAACGCTTTGTTGAGCGGGACGGAGTCGTTCTTTGCGAGAGGGATTGGAAGAAGCTTTATCTGCCTTCGTGCAGGCGGTGCAATTTGCCCATCGAGAAGTCGGCCGTGTCATCTTCCGACGGTCAGCTTAAGGGAAAATGGCACAGGGCATGCTTCACTTGCACCCGCTGTGACAAGCCTTTCGCCGGCGACGACTTCTACGTGCATGCGGGCAAACCGTGGTGCCAGCATCATTACCACGAGGAGAAGTGAGTCGGGCATCTCATATATTGATACTTCTGCTGACCGTATACCTCTTTGCAGCGGTACTCTCTGTGCCTCGTCGTCGTGCCGCCAGCCCATCGAGGGCTCGTGTATCCTCACTACGGGCACGAACCCACAGCGATTCCACCCAGGGCATCTACGATGTGATCACCGTGGCGGCGTCTCGGGCTCACAGACATGTCGCGAGGCGATGGACGAATACTACGATGTGGCAGGACAGAGGCTCTGCGAGAGGCATGTAGGCGAAGCGCTCCGTCGGGCAGATGGGGGCATGGGTGGTGGACTGAGTATGAGGGCCGAGAAGCGGAGGACGAGGTTGGTTGATCTTCCCGTAGGTGGATTCTAGAGCGCACGCGTAAGCGTGGGCGTAAGCGTGATAGTCAAGTTGTATTAGTTGTGTTTCCACAGTAACAGAAAGGGACAATTGCACCTTTATACATGTTTGGGCTTGTCGAGATTTGTACATCGCTCATAACTACCGAGCACCAATGAACACTGTGCTTCGAAGTATGGTTACATGTATATGAACGGATCTGTCCGTCGTCCATGCGTCACCGTGTTCGGAGGAAGTAAGAAAGGTCGTCTCTGAACAAACTCTTAGCCCATTACTCAATACATCCCAATTGCAGTACAGATTATAAGCCAATCAAAAGGCAGATCAAACATCTACGGCCATAGAGCCCAGAAAACGCCGCATCCCGTCTGATCTGCGCAGCTAAGCTGGGCATCGCGGGGTTAGTACCAGAGTGGGGGACCATCTGGGAATCCCTCGTGCTGTAGTTTTTGCTTTTTGCTCTGCTTATCGACGGAATGTGAAAGCAGGAGCGACGATAGCTTGAATGTAGCGAGTCGGGGATGGATGAAGTGCAGCAAGATGCGTGATTGACCGTTGTGATAAACTGATTGATGATGGAATAATCGAGTTTTGTGATGGTACCTTGTTCCAGTGCTAAGCACAAAGACGCTTTTGATGAACATTTTGTTTTGTTTACGATCCCCAATTACAACCACAAGTCAGTGGAGAACATCTGACAGACCACAAGCGCATGATGTTGGGTGCATGACATGATAGAGATCCGATATCCGTACTCTCTACGCTCATATACGTTATATCCGATACCTATACTCTACGCCTACTTGCTAGCCTGGAGTTTCTGCACGAGCCTCTCCTCCACTTTCTTCATGTAGACATCGGTAGTGACCCAGTCGTCCCGGGTCATCTTCTTGCCCTTCATAGCCAGCGCCAGATCCTTGGTCATGATCCCATCTTTATCAATCACTTCCACACAAGCCTCTTCGAGCGCGCTGGCGAACTTCTCCAGAGCGGGGGTCTCGTCCAACTTCGCTCGGAAGGCCAGTCCACGTGTCCAGGCGAAGATCGAGGCGACGGGGTTCGTGGATGTCTCGTGGCCTTGTTGGTATTGCCGGTAGTGGCGCGTCACTGTCCCGTGCGCTGCTTCGGACTCCATCGTCTTTCCGTCGGGCGTGATCAGCTCCGAGGTCATCATTCCCAATGATCCGAAGCCTTGGGCGAGAATGTCGCTCTGTGAACCACCAGAACATCAGTCTCGCGATACCAGGAATATGCCATGTCGACCAGCCGCTCACCATGACATCGCCGTCGTAGTTCTTGCACGCCCAAACGAAACCACCGTCAGACTTGATAGCCTGGGCGACCATGTCGTCTGCAACGTGGATTAGGTGTGCACTTAACGGCTCGAATGCGGCGAACTCACCAATCAATCGGTGCTCATAGTACAATCCTGCCTTCTCAAACTCTTTCTGGTAAGTCCTGAACACTGAGTTAGCGTGATGGCTGATAAAATTGTAGCAGCACTCACGACTCGTAAACCTCCTGGAAGATATCCTTGAAACGGCCATCGTACTTTTTGAGGATAGTGCTGCGATAGAAGGTCATCATAAACGACTATCCCGCTACGGATCGGAGGACGGTGACGGCTTACTTCTTGGTAGACATGAACAGAGGCATGCCCTTGCTCAGAGCCATCTTGAAGCTGGCATGAGCAAAACCGAAGATGCTCTCTTCAGTGTTGTACATTGCCAAAGCGACGCCTTTGCCTTTGAAGTCGTAGACGTTCATCTCGGTGGGTGCGCCGCCATCAGCAGGAGTGTAAGTGAGAGTGAGCTTTCCTGGCCCTGGAGCGAGGAAGTCTGTCGAGCGGTACTATCAATGGTCGGGGGATCAGTATTAGATATCTGTGAATGATAAGATAGAGATCCAGGTGAAGATGAGAATACGTACTTGATCACCGAAAGCATGTCGACCGATGCAGATGGGTTTTGTCCATCCTGGCACAGGCTTGGGGATCTTGTCGAGGATGATGGGTTCACGGAACACGGTACCGCCCAGGATGTTTCGGATCTACAGATATAACGATCGTCAGCAGCGATTTGCGAAAGAAAAAACAGAGCTAGACCACGACGTACAGTACCGTTGGGACTCCTCCACATTTCCTTGAGGTTGAACTCCTTCACTCGCGCTTCGTCGGGAGTGATGGTAGCGCACTTCACGCCGACAGAGTACTTCTTGATGGCCTCTGCGGAGTCGACGGTGACTTGGTCGTTTGTCTGGCGATTAGTGTCATGGTATTCAGCCTAGTTTTCTAAAATTGATGTAGACAAGAACTCACGGCATCACGGTTCTCCATTCCAAGGTCGTAGTACTTGAGCTCGACGTCGACATAGGGCAGGATGAGCTGTAGCAAGTGATACAACGCAAAGGCAAAGCATTAGCGAAAACGATCTATGAGCTCTGTAATAGTACTAGATGGAAGAGAAGAGACAACGCACCTCCTCGCGGATCTTCTTCCAGATGATACGAGTCATCTCATCGCCGTCAATCTCCACGACGGGGTTCTTGACTTTGATCCTCTCGAATCCTGATCCTGCGGGAGTAGCGTACCCCCTTGCGGCCTTGCTAAGACTGAGCGGGATGGAGGGGATGCGCAGGGCGGCGGACGAGCGGAGGGAGGTCCTGGCCAAAGAGGCGGGACGGGCGAGCTGCGTGGTGTGTGATCAGCTCGGGTCCAGCTCGGGTCACGTAGGCATAGTGTTATGGACAGGATGCTGTCCAGTCTACCTCGAGGGACAGGACTTGACCTTGTGACCAGGATAGATAGCTTTCACGTGATAAACGAAGCCAGACTCACCATTGTGGATCAGTACGAGCTTGCCTGTGGGGTAGGGCAGGGCGGTAGGAGAGTCAGAGAGGCGAGATTTGTAGGTGGGAGAGTGAGTAGCAGATCAGATAAGCAATTCACCGTGACTACCAATGTTTTCAGCCCAGCCAAGTGATTTTCGGTATTTGCGGCCGACTCGCTACTCGCTACTCACCGGATATGAGATCCACATTCCAGTTCCAGAGCCGTTGGAAAAAAAGTACAGGTCGTGATGTCACAACTTTTGTCGTTGTGGGCATAGAGAGCATAGAGTTGATCGTTGTCGCCGTCGATCTTGACATCAAGTCAACAATTTATCCAGACCCGACAGTGAAGATACCCAGCTCTTATCGACTTATCAACTTACACACACGATGCGCACATCACTCGTCCGCTTGGCCAGCGCTTCAGGCCCATTGCCATTATCTGTGACGCAAGCTTCGGTCCAGCTTATTCCGCCAATACCGTGAGTGGCGATGGTGTCTCCTCTCCTCGTTGTCTTGTGGTCTCATCGTCTCTTCGTCTCCTCTTCTCCTCATCTCCTCCTCTCTTCGTCTTTTCGTCTTCCATTGTACAGCGAGATCGGTAGATTAAGACATACTCAATGCTGACCGATGAATGATAATCCGGTGCACAGGCTATACAGGCGGATCCTCCGAGCGCACAGATCCCTCCCGTTGGAAATGCGATTCATGGGCGACTCATACATAAAGTCCGAATTCAGGGCAACGCGCAAGACCGATAACCCCCTGCACATCATAGCGTTCCTGTCACAGTGGAAATTGTACTTGGACGAGGTTCAACGGTCGTCAATACAGGCCAATGGTGACGTGAATGGGTGGAGGGGGAGGAGGTTGGATACCGAGGCTTTTGAGAAATTGAGTAATGAGCAGGTGGGCCAGTTGTATGAGCTCATGCATGCGACCAAGGACGTTTGGAAGAGGTGCGTTTTCCCTCTCTCTCCCTTCTCTCTTCCCTCTCTTCCCTCTCTTCCCTCTCCTCTTCTCACTTCCCTTTCTTCTCTCTCCTCTTTTCTCTCTTCCTTCGCCTCTCCTCTCTCTCCCTCTAGGCTCTCCTCTCTCATTCCTCGATCCTCCCATCCGAAGCAGAGCTAATCGCGAGCACACTTAGCACCGAGCAACTAGAGGAAGAAGCCGTCTTCGCCGGCGTCGACGAGCAGTCCGGCCAGCCGAAGAGCAAACAATAGCTTCATCGCATCTTATCGCACTCTCACTCTCACTTGTATTCGATACCAAGCATGTCACATCATCATCATCAGCTGGCAATGTGAATATCCATACATGCTATGCTGTACAACTGGATAACTGCTTCTTCCGCTAATCTTTCACACGCCGTGCCCATCCGCTTATCCATGACTAAAGCCATTCACCCTGATCGAGTCTACCCCCAGCGAGCTATTGCTCGTCATGCTCAAAGCGCCAATAGGGAGGGGAACAGCACTAGCCGATCGATTCCTACCCATACCCAAAGCCATCTGCCTACTTGGCAGCTGCAATCCCCTCAAGCCCTCTTTTACCGGATGATGCGGAGTGGTCGTAGTCGGGTTATAGTCCCATCCAGCACTTGCGGGTGGGTTCGGATAGCTATTCCCACCACCGTTGATTGAGGTCGAGGAATGGTTGGAATACGCATAACTCGCTGGATGAGGCGGTATATGCAGGTCTTCCGCACTGTTCCCAGCTGTTGATGAGCTGATCGCACCGTTGCTTCCCCGAGAGCGGTGGAAGGGGGAGATGGATCGCGCCGAAATAGGTGGGATCGGGGCTGGGGTGACATTACCAGGCCTCAGAGATGAGACCTGGATGAGGATCGCACATTCCCTTGTTGCTTGAGTGAGCCGAGAACAATTCTGCCTCACATTCGTAGGGAACATGTGATTCGCAGAGATGATCTTGACCAGCTCGGAGACTTTGACGACAGTCTTGATGAATGTCTGCGCGTCATCAGGCAAAGTCGTCGTCGCGTACGCCATCGGATTAGCGCGCAGACCCATGAGCGATTCTCGCAGCGTAGCGGTGATTTGCTCTGCGACCGAAAGAAGGTGGAGAAGCTCCGTATGATGTTTCGCAGAGATGGTCAATGGTCTTCGGGGATTCTCGATCGGTGTGAAGGGCGAAAGAGTCGTTCGAGCAGAGTCGGATTGACTGGAGGTGCTTCCTTGCGAACTAGTCTTGGCGTGAGTCGGTGCGCTGCTGAATGGCGGTGTTGACGCGCCTACGTCCTCGGCGAGCTTCAGCCAACAGGTAAAAGCGATATCTGTAGCCGTCTCAATGACATCGAGGAGATCTTCGTCGAAGAGCGTGGCAGACGCTGGAGTGGGCGGGCGCACGTCCACTGACAGTTTCCGACTCGGTCCAGGACGCATTCCGATAGAGAGGGATAGCGCGTGGCTTGATCCTGATGATGATGAAGGCTGATGACCACGGCGAGACGACTGAGATGTAGTGGGGACCATAGCGATAGGTTGTGTAGGAGGCACAAGCTCTGGCGGGGTAGTAGGCACTGTTGTAGGGGTTCCATTTGGTGAGATCGTACTGATGGGCATCGGCATGGCAGGGGTCGTCATTTCCTTCACAGCTTCAGCCTCCTCTTCTTGATTTTCGAGTACGATGTTCGCAGATTCCGATGGCCGATGTCGTAGATACGAAGGCGGACCTGATTCACCCATCATGGGTATCTCGCCAGTCCTCGGCCCACCAGGCGAACCCATGAGCATCCCCCTCTCCACGTCCTGAGACGAGAATGAGCCAGCTTGTCGACGTATTCTCCCAGCAGCCCATGACGGAGGTGGCCCACCGCCCACTGCTACTGGCAACGGCGCGGGAGACTGATCGACCACTTGGCTCAGGGGAGAGTTGCCTACGATGGACTTTGTGACTGATGGTGGCGAATGAGATTCCCTTCGTTCAATGATTGGCGAGATTGGCGTGCGACCAGTGAGTGAGCCAGTTATAGCCATCTTCTGCCCGCCTAACGCCCTCATCGCTACGCCGCCCCCATCCAGAGCGAGAAGCGGTTTGATTTCAGCTAGCAGGGGTGCCATATTCTGCCACGAACAGGCGACTTCCGCCATTGACCCATAGATCATGAGCAATAGCGTACGAGTGTATCGCACATCGTTTCCTTTCAACGCAGGCACCTGGAGTCGTAGTACCGCTACAACCTTGGAAAAGACCGCGACGTTCTCCTTCGCTGCGTCTATTACACCCCGAATCGCGTGAACGGGGGGTGTATGCCGTCTTGACATCGAGTCGAAGCGGTCCAATGCGTTGATCAAGGTGTTCATGTAATTGCTTGCAGGCTCCATGACGCGCGAAAAGACATTTGCGATGCGATCATTGACCGCAAAGACGAGGTACTGCCTCAAAGCCGAGTGAAGCTGCGATAAGGCGAAGAGAATTCCACGGATCGCGTCGAGAAACTTGAGCAGAGCCGGCGGGATAGCTTTCGAGATGGTGGATACGGGTAAAGTGCTCAATCGACGGAAGTACGAGTTTCGGGATTCGTCAATGAGAGGTCCTTCCTGGCTGTTGCGCTTCTCCGACATATCTCCGTTAATCTCCCCGCTCGTCCGCCGCAACATGTCCACGGAGCCTTTCCGACCCAATACTTTCCCCCTGTCAAGGGGCGAAAAAGTCGGACCGGTCGGTGACTTGATCATATCCGCGCCCCACGATCCCCTGCCTGGCAACTTGAATGTCGATACAGTCGGAGCCGCGATTCCCAAGCCCAATGTTCTCACTTCGTCCACCACCTGTCCGTCATTCCTTCGCTCCGAGATGATCTTGGCGTGGCTCTGCCGCAGATCGGGTAATGACTTTTTAGCAGTCAAGTTGGCGCTCATGCGTTGTGTGGCGGTATAGCTTGCACCGCGAGTGTGGCCCTGCTGCATCGGCACTATGGGTGGTAAGTTTGTCGAGGGCGTCCGAGAATGCAATGATGATTCTGTCGAGGCGGATATGGGAGAATTGTACGATAGAGCGGAAGGATTGCGCTCATGTCGCGATACGTTTGTATGCACGCGACTTATAGGTGAGGCCGCTCGACCAGGTGAATCATGCTTGAACGGTGTGGACATCGTCCTGGTACTGAGTTGAGGTCTCGCGTGATTGGCGCTGGTATCGTTGTCGTCTCGGGGACTCTGGCCAGCCGGTCTGATGGTCTGCAGAGATGATACTGCAAGTTTGGGCATCTCACGCCATGGTGAAGCGCTGGATGGTGCGTCAGAGGCAGCGGAGAGAGGAGGCTCGTCTCTACGTGTTTCCAACAGGCTGTATTAGCTAATGCTCTCAGAGACCTGCTCAGCTACTCACGTATAGTTGCCGTTTTGCTTTTGATATGATTGCTCGAGCAACTTATCCGACTCTGCCGCCTTTTGCCTCATCCAGCTCTTCATGTTCTCAATCCACGGTCGCAGATCCTCGTCCTTCTTGGAGCGGCTGCTGCCTCCTTCACCGTTGGCGGGTGCGGGCGCACTCTCGCTGACGTGCATAGGTCCCAGCACTTCCCGGGGCTATTTGCGAGCTATGTCAACAGGCACTCGTGGCTTTACATGACGATAAACAACTCACAGGCCACTCGATGGGATTTTGGTCGACCTTGAATACTTTTAGTACTGCGAACTCCACTAGATAGGAAGGTAGAGTGTATATCTTGTTATTGGTCAGAGACAGGACTTTGAGGTGGACCAATCGGCCAGGTTCTTCCGGAAATGACGTGATTCGGTTCTTGGACAAGTCAAGGATCTCCAGCGCAGCCATGTCCGTGAGCTTTAGGCAGACAGTGATTAGCGAGCTTGCTCGTGACGTTCAGAATGAGGTAAGCTCACTGCTTTGGGGAATTGGGTAAGGTAGTTTCCTTTGAGGTTGAGATATCGTAATCTGCTCAACCTGGCGAAGGAGTCGACGATGGACCCATCTCTGAGGGAGTTGTACGAGAGGGCCAGTCTATGAAGACAGAGTATAGGTCAGTGATGTGCTCAATTAGTGTGCACAGCTAGACGGGCTCCGTAGGGATGACCCACCTCCAAACGCCCTTCTTCCCCTTGCCTACGCCAGAGCGAAACATGTCTACAGCCTCATTCCCTATCTTTCGTATATCCTGCCTACTGAGATCGAGCGTATCGCCCTCATCCGTTGATCCGCCTAATGCCTCGTGCACGCGCCGTAGTGTCGGTTCTTCTTCTGCATCACTGACTGAAGCCGAAGTGGGTGTTGAGGAAATAGGACTGAGCGCAGGATTGCCAATACCGCCCGGAGAGATCTTCTCCGGTTTGTGCGATTGTGATGGCGGGGGTGATCCTCCTCGTAGTCCTCGCACAGCTAGTGCGACGTCGTTATTGGGCGAGATGGGCGACGGGGACGGCTGATGCGAAGCAGAGGCCGAGGCAGAAGACAGAGACCGGCTCGAATGATGTTGGTTGTAGTACGATGAGCTGCCCATCCCATTCGCGTTGCTGATACCACCGGTCGACGCCGTGGGCGACATGGAGGCCGCGGCGGGGGAAGGACGAGGTGACAGAGCGGAATTAGATCGGAGGCGTAGAGGCAGAGCTGACGAGTCGGTATTTACCCGTAATCCTGCGCCTGGACGCATCAGACTCGGCGTCGGGGTGATGGTTGCTGTAGATGAGGAGGACGCTGATGGCGTCATGCTCGATGAAGGCGAAGCGGTCCCGCGTGATGATGACATGGTGTGAGTGTCTCGTGTAGATTGAAGAAATAGGGGATGAGGATGAGCGTGGAGGTGAGGAGAGATGGTGCTTGATGGCGTTACAAGTCGTGTCTGTCGTAATGACTGATGTTGTCGCTGATCTCGACTCGGAGCGTCTGCGCCATACAAACGACCAGAGTAATGATCCTATCACAAGGGTGCTCTCGTTCTACTATCACTCCTGCTCCATCATTGCGTTGTCTGGGATGTGAACATGTACCGTGCACGTCGAAAGGCGAAAGGAAGGAAGGGAGCACGCGCTGATTAGCTGATTGTCCGTTGCTGTGCAGGCGCAGATACGAGCCAATCAACGGGGCGATGGTCTAGGAGTGATGGCGTCGAGTGCAAAGGACGTCGAGGGAGTGCTACGCTTGGCTATGACAATGGGATTTGATAGTACAGCTTCGCAGCGTATGATATGCGGCGGGGAATGCGTGCGCTAGAAAGTAAGTAGGTGTGATGGAGGTGAAGATGTGGAGGCGCGTCGTGCTTTGTGCTTTGTGCTCTGTTCGTTGTGCTGTGCTCGCTCTTCGCTCTCTTTGCGTGCTTAGATTGTGCGATAAAGTAGAGAAGAGATATGCGAGCGTCTTTGCTGGATGTTGACCAGCTTGCACGTACTTGAGTAACGGTATAACAGATCTTCAGAGCTACTATAGCATAGGCACAACCAACTTTAAAAAGCCATGCTTCGTTACACTTCGCACAGGAAGACACGTCTCGGCTATCTCTTTGCTACTATGCCATAATATCATGGGGTATGCGATACCACCCGCATCAGAGTAAGACTTGTATGAGATGCTCATACCATACGAAACATCGCATCAAACGCCGTGCACACCGTATGCATCCTCAGTCTCATACTCGCTCGGTAAATGCATGATTGCGTGGTTGCACGATTGCATGCTTTTCATTTGTACTCGAGTACTCAGTACAAAGAGCTCGTAGGTCTAGAAGGGATTATCAAATCCGACCACGACGGCTCTGGCCAAGTTCCTCGCGAGGGCTAATCGGACTTGCTCCAACCTGCGCAACGCGCCTTCCTCCCCTTGTGCTTTTGTCAGAGCATCAACCTTCGAAGCCGTCTTCGCCTTCGTTTTGGGCAGAGCGAGACCGGCCTTGGCCTCCTTGTCCCCCTTCTCTCCATGTCTCTGCTGTCGGTTGAGATACGCGATGAGCTGCGTGAGGTATTCCGGCGCGAACGAGGCGTTGGCCAGCACTTCCTCCAGTACGCGAAGAAGCTCGAATGTCTCATTGGACGAAAAGACGATCTCCGAGTCTGCGCAAAAGGTATCAGCTCTGCCCTCTACTCGCTGTGATAATTACGACTTACCCTCCAGCAAAGTGATGCTCTCCACTAACAAGACCGCCCAGAAGCCTACGGGCGCTATACCGGACGTGAGGAGGTTGACTAATCTCGCACCGGCCCTATCCCTCGCGCCTTGAATCATGAACAACAGGTAATCTCTAAACTCCGATAAGAAGGTCAGACGCGAGGCGAAGACGCTGATTGCCGAATGAGTCTTGACGTCTATGGGGAGATTGGACGCTGCTTCGAGTTGCAGTTCCGCTAATGCCGTAGGTGCCTCGTTGCGGAGTGTTGGCGGCAACGCCTCGACCAGACGAAGGAATTCTTCGTCGCCTACATGCCGCTGATCAGCCTGATGTTTTACCTTACGCTTCATCGACGACTCACCATCTTCGACATAAGCGTCCAGGATTCTCTCGGCTATTCCTGATAGCGCAAAGCCATCGCCCGCCATCATGCACATCGAAGCGGCCATCCCAAAATCGCCACGCCTCGTCAATCTCCCCGCGAGGATTTGAGTGATTTGCTTGAACTCTTCTTCCAGCTTGAACTCGATGCAGGCTGTTCGGATCTCGTCCAGTAATCGTATGCCTTCTTCTCCTTCGATCGAGCGGTCTTCCACATCCATACCTTCATCGGCATCGGCAACTGTCTGCTCCCTGTCCTTGCCCTTGTCGAGACTGATCGCAATATGCAGTATGTGCGTCCGAAGTCGATTCCGCCCTTCGATACCAGCGTAGTTGAGATAGTCGCATGCTACTCGCCAGAATGCCGAATGCTTCGGATTATTTTGCAGGATCTCGGCGTACTCGAGCAAGAAAAAGTCACGCAGAGGCGTTTCAAAACGCTGCTCATCGTCTGGTACAAGTTCGAGCTTGTCAAGCAGATCACCAAGGTGAGCAGCAAGCCACACATCAAGGTCGTAACAGCCCATCAAAGCCTAACAAGCAAGGAGACTTAGCGTGTACCACTGATCAGTACAGACACACCCACCTTGATGGTGTCAGCGGAGCAGAGAGCCGACTGGATCGCGTCTTCTGGCAATGTCGGATCGATAGGAATCTTATCGAGGATGATGCCCATGATTTCCCTGTGGGCGGATCATCAGAAACGATCTCGCCCGTCGAGCAGTTCACTTACGGCAGATGATCTCTCCTCATATCCACGTCAACCAGAATACCCCATGCACCAACAGCTTCCCTCCAATCAGCGGCTTCCTCCAACACTCTCGTTGGCTTCCCCTCCATGAGCTCGACGACCGTTCTCAGATCGTTCTCCCACGTCGACCAATGTCCGCCACTTCCATCGTCCAACCATTTGCCTTTTGGTCGACCAGCGGTGAAACTGGCTAATTCGGCTCTGAATTTGGCTAACCACTGTTTGTGAGACTGCAAGAACTCTAGGTCCACGCGCCATTTCTCTTCTGATGATCGTGGGAACACGCTCAGTTGCTGAGCGAGAAGGTTGGCGAGTTTCGATATGGGTGAATGCGTGTGATGAGTGAGTGATCGCAGGAATGAGGCTGCGGGGAGATGGAAGCCGCGCAAGATGCACTGGCTGATGTATGGCCAGAATGATGGATGCTCCCACGGGTTCTTAGTGCCCATAACATCGTTACCCAGTGAGTTGTCCGGTGCTATCAAATACAATCAGCTTGTGCAAGGAAGGGCTAGCTTGTGCAACTCACCAGGATCGACATCGTTCACCCAATCCAGCAACTCCTCGCCAATGAATCCCTCGCCTTTTCCATCTACAGGGAGATACAGTATCTCGGCAATGCTCATGATGTTGAACAGCGAGGAGAACTTTGACCGGATAACAGGCTGATAGAGTAATTCGTCAGCTTACTGCCCATTTTCAGTCTGTGCAAGACTCACATCAAGTTCGGCATTCCCTTTCAGCTCCGCCAGATGGTCCAGATAGAGATCTGCCAGTCTCCGCATTTGCGCCGCTGTCTCGGCGTCTGGTGGCCCCAATAGACTTTCAGCAGGAAGGAGGTTCCCCCTCTTATCCCACGCCTCAGCGAACTTCTCGTTGGCATAGGTGGGTATTCTTCGTGCTCTAGCTTCCGCCACAATCTGTTGTAGCGAGATGAACAGGAGATGCGATTCGGTGTACAGGTGCACTAGCGGATCTGGGAGTGAGTGCTGGGATGTAAAGTAGATCGTCCGGTCGGAGGACGTCATTTGGGCTTCGCTCAACGTCGGTGCTTGGTTGGCATTGGACGAAGGCTGCGGAATCAGGTGAGCTATATGACTAGGCGGTAGATAATGCCTTGTTAGCTCACCCTCTTGGTCACCCAAGTGGACACCTCGCCTCCCACTGGCGACACAGCAGCAGCAATGGTCCTGCCTGAAGCCTTCCACTTCGCTCGTTTACCATGCGGGTATGCCGCTGGCTCGAGGTACGTCACCCCGACGTCCGCATCATAGGCATCTTCCCCGTCACCCATGCTATCATCTGCGTTCGACTGACTCGTTGCTTGAGCAGATGCGCTGAAAGGGTTGGACGAATTCTGAGCTGTCGCGCTACTTGAACCAAAGAGTGATGTCGCTGTGCGCGAGGAGGAAGGTTGGGTGTTACTCGGGCCAAAAGAAAATGAAGACCCGCTCTGAGGCGCAAAGGAGAAGCCGGTGGAAGTGGGGGCCATGACCGTTTTGGCTCGACTCAAGTTTGTTGTGAGCGAGAATATGTGGTTCTAGACTGCTGCAATCAACGCGTATTGCTTTGTGCGAAGCAGCGAATGCGAATTCTTGGAAGACTCTTTGATGGAGGTGGCAGTGATCATACCGATAGTTACGTAACCACTCGTTAGCCGGTCCGGGTGCCCGTGACGTTGACAGCGGAGGGAATTGGAGAGAATGTGAGAAAGTCATCTAACGGATCTCAACGGACAACATCGACTACATATACACATTCCGTGACAAAACACTCTTGACGTCTTCCTCAACTATCCCCTGCACGTACTACAGACAGGCAACACTACACAATGGCTGACGGACGACTTGCTACCAGTGAGTGACCTCTTCATCGACTGGCGTCGACGTCATCACCGCAGCTCCATCTCGACACTTTTCTCGCCTTGCGCGTTGACTCTTGACTGATGCTCCTGCTGTGTAATTTCAGAATACGAGGCGTGGAAGAAGCTGCAGTCGCTGCACTCTTCCAAGCAGTCCAAGCTCGTGCTCAAGGAGCTCTTCGCTTCTGACTCTTCACGATTCTCCAACCTCTCTCAGTCATTCACCGCTTCTTCCCCCGACATCTCCATCCTTCTTGACTACTCCAAGAACTTGATCGACGATGAAGTGCTCGCTGGCCTGTTCGACCTCGCGCGCGAGGCCAAGGTCGAGTCGTTCCGCGACCAAATGTTCGCCGGGGAGCACATCAACACCTCGGAAGGCCGTGCGGTCCTCCACGTCGCGCTCCGTAACCCGCCCGTATCCGAAGGTGGATACAAGATTGACGAGGCTGGAGCGGGCGACGAGGTCCACGATGTGCTCAAGCACATCAAGGTCTTCTCCGACTCGGTCCGCTCAGGCGAATGGAAGGGTTACACCGGCAAGGCCATTGACACCATCATCAACATCGGCATTGGTGGTTCCGACCTCGGACCCGTCATGGTCACCGAAGCCCTCAAGCACTATAGCAAGCGCGACCTGAGGACCCTCTTCGTCTCCAACATCGACGGTACCGACCTCGCCGAGAACCTCAAGATCGCCGACCCCGAGACCACCCTCTTCATCGTCGCGAGCAAGACGTTCACCACCCAGGAGACCATCACCAACGCTGAGAGTGCCAAGGCATGGTTCCTTGAGTCTGCCAAAGACGTTAGTATTGCATCATCACGCAATCCGCACCTGCTGACAATATCTGTAGCAAGCTCACGTTGCCAAGCACTTCGTTGCTCTCTCCACCAACACCAAAGCCGTCACCGCTTTCGGTATCTCCGAATCCAACATGTTCCAATTCTGGGACTGGGTCGGTGGACGATACTCTCTTTGGTCCGCCATTGGTCTCTCCATCGCCCTTGCTATCGGCTTCGAGAACTTCCAGGAGCTGCTCAGCGGTGCCCATGCGATGGACAAGCACTTCAAGGAGACTCCCTTGGAGAAGAACTTGCCCGTCATCTTGGCTCTTGTCGGTATCTGGTACAACGACTTCTACGGTGAGCTGAATACATGGATCCTTGCACCCAGCGAGGAGAAGGAGCCAGCGCTGACACCTTTCGATCAGGCGCCCAGACCCAAGCGCTTTTGCCTTATGACCAATACCTGCACAAGTTCGCCGACTACTTCCAACAAGGTGACATGGAGTCCAACGGAAAGAGCGTGACCAAGGATGGTTCCCGCGTCGACTACGAGACTGGAGTGAGTATCTTCAAGCCCTCATGAATCGTTGCTGATTGTCCTTTCACATTAGCCTATCATCTGGGGACAAAGCGGTACCAACGGTCAACACGCCTTCTACCAATTGATCCACCAGGGTACCAAGCTCATTCCCGCGTGAGTCGCTTCTATCAAATACACAGACTCGGTCAGAGTGGGACTTACAGATCACAGTGACTTCTTGGCACCTGTTGAGACTCTCAACCCGATCTCTGACGGCAAGCACCACGAGATCCTGCTCTCCAACTTCTTCGCCCAGCCCGAGTTAGTATTCGTCGTATGATCAGGCATGATACGTTTGAGCTGATCAACTCGTGCGCAGGGCATTGGCATTCGGCAAGACTGAGGAGCAAGTGGTCCAGGAGCTCGGCGCCGAGTCGAGCAACGCCGCTCTGGTGAAGTCCAAGATCTTCGAGGGCAACAAGCCCACCAACTCGATCTTCTTCCAGAAGCTCACGCCTGGTACCCTCGGCGCCCTGATAGCGCTGTACGAGCACAAGATCCACGTCCAAGGTGCTATCTGGGGCATCAACTCGTACGACCAAATGGGTGTCGAGCTTGGTAAAGTCCTCGCGAAGAACATCCTCAAGCAGCTCGGCAACGAGAAGGACGTCCAGGGCCACGATAGCTCTACCACCGGTCTTATCCACTTCTACCAGAAGAACAGGAAGTGAGTGCGAGGGGCGTAAAGCGTGAAGCGGAAAGCATACTAGATGCGCGGTGGAGTATGAGCTGTGCATGAAAACGTAATATGATGTGCATGCAATGTCTTGTTTTTGTCTTGTCTTCATTCTCTGTGATGTCTATGGATGTTTGGTGCAGTGCCCCTCGTCTATTATACTATCTATTCTATCTAGTCTATTTTGTTGTACCGTCCTGCGTCTCACCCTGCCGCGCTGAAGGAGGCGGCGATCGCGTCCCTTCGACTCGCCCGAATACATCCCACGCCCCTGATGCAGAGCTCTTTCCTGACAGTGGAGGACTCTGCCTGATCGGTGTCTGCGGAGGTACGGAACCTCTCCTTACCGCTGGCCCAGAGAGGCTAGCTCCAGAAGGGGAGAGAAGGCGCGGTTGCGGACTGTCATCAACAGCTTGCGCACGGGGTGACGATATCGCCTGTGCTGCGTTGTAGGGCGAAGGCGGAGGCAGACGAGCGGTGGCGCTCAACGTGCTAGCTGCTCTCGGCCTTCTTTGGGCTCTACCACCAGTGCCTCCGAGGGCATACGACCACGCGCCGCTGGACGTCGAAGTCGCAGATGAGATCGTCGCTCCTCTGGGCCTTGCGCTTTGAGCTGTTAACATGAGCGGTGATGGAGGAGGTAGCGCAGTCGCCGTCCTTGGCGGAGTAGGTATGGAGAGGTAGTTCATATAGCCAGGACTTGGCAATGGGACGGTGGATGGGCTTTGGGAATTATTGGGGGATAATGGAGGAGCGAGAGGGAGGATGGAGGCATTGGCCGTGAGAGGTGGTCTTGAGCGTGACGATAGGGTCGAGGAAGCGCGCGAGCGTGAGCGGATTCGAGACGCGGTCTGGTTCTGTGTCGTTGCAATACTTGGTGATCCGGGGATAGGGGGGCGCAGAGATGATGGGGATGATGGCGGTGGTGTCATTGCGGATACTCGCAAAGATCCCGGCGTTGGCGGCAGAGGCAGGGGCGAATCTTGCCCTTCTGCTCCTTCACCTTCGCTTTCTTCCGCAATAGTGTGTACGCCACCCCCTTGCTGCTCCTGCCTCTGCCCATCCTCCACGTCGTCAGCCGGTAGGACAACAAGATGATGTTCCGCCTGACTACCCAACGCCATACTGGCAATGACCGGATTCGTGATCCAGCCAATGACCGCACCATACACGCCCTTGATGACCATCGGCGCCCAGCGCCAGCCCTTCTCCGCAATATTCTCGTGGCCGTACAGCGGTCCCAGTACGAGGATGAATACGAGGAAGACGGGGAGACCACATATGATTCCGAGCGCAGCGCCTTGTGCTGCGGTGAGTAGTACTCGAGCGAAGAATGTAGACAGCGAGAAGGGCGAACCGGCCGGAGTCGAGAGCAGGATGTTGGTCTCAGTGCCCTCGAATATGAATCGGATCAGCATCAGGGGGAAGTATCGCCAGCCCAGCGCACGACGCTGCTCGTCCACGAACTCCGCATCGGGTGGCGGAGGAGGCGCAAAAGTAGCTTCATCATCATCATCAGCAGCAGCAGCAGCTTCAGCTTCAGCTCGATTCGGATTCGCACTCGGGTTCTTTTCTGCCATTTGTCTCTCGTCACTACCGCTTCCTCTGTCCGCTTTACTGTTCAACCTCTGACCCAATCGGCCCAGCACAGCACGAGGATCCGGCAGATCGTCCACATGTGGCCAGACGAACGATAGTGGCGCTACACCCTTGGAGTGCAGATCGGTGTGCACCAATGTCGAAGTAATGAGCATAGAGGCGAGACATTGGATGATGGGCGTGACGCCCAGATCGCCCGCTAGAGTATTCTCAGCCAGGACCCACATCTGCATTAACAGGTCAGCCTCGATCTTTTCGTATAAGAGAAGGAAGGAAGCAGTGGACGGTGAGACTCGCCTTGATGGTCTTCTGGCTGTGGTACACTGCAGCGAAGCATGAGCATGGGCATTGACGTAGGAATAGGGGTACACGACTCACTAGCATACGCAATACCGAAGTTGGCTCCACCGTCGATTACCTACCACCAATAGTAAGTATTCGCCGCTGGACACTTTGCAGGCAGACTTGAGCAAGGAAGTCGATACTCACTCCCGCACCGAGACCTTGTAGGATACCGAGGTAGAACCATTGTCTGCCCGTTAGCGGTAATGGGAAAGGGATGAACAACGACTTCATCGCGTGAGGCTTGTTGCTCAAGCCTGCGCGGCACTTCACCGAAGTCTACCTTCTTATCGACAGGCACTCCGAAGAACAGACGACGATCCAGTGTCGGAATGGGTGAACCAGGTGGATGTCAATCTTAAAGATGCTTTGTCAGTGAAATTATGAAATACGTAGATCGTCCATCGTGCCATTTCGGTTCGGCTCTGAACATGAGTACAAGTATGTTTGGTTCCTGGCTCACGTGATTTTATGTGAGAGTAGGAAATAGATTGCGTGCGGAGTTGGGTGGCAAATGCGTAAGCGTACGGGGCTTGGCAGTCTAGTTGATCGATGCATGTGTTGACAAGGTCATTGTTCCAGCATCATCTTTCACTGCTTACGCTCACTTCACGACGCTTGGTCAGCACGATAGTCTATACCTTAGTCAGCCTACGGTAGTCCGACATAAAACGAGCTGCTCAAGGGGGTCAAGCTTGAACACTGTCCTTTCATCATTCCGACTCGGTGGCAATCACCATCCATTAATCTCTCTCTCTTCATCCACATTCGTCCGACATCATGGCTACCGCTTCACCGACCAACAAGCAGGAGCTCATGTTCCTAGGCAAGGAATGCCATCACCCCGCTTGTCACCTGAACGACTTCCTGCCATTCTCCGTGAGTACCATCACCAGCCCTCCATCGCATTTATGGAGCCAGTCGTACATACTCTGCTGACTCATCTTTTCATTCGTGATCTCGCAACAGTGCCCAGCATGCCACTTGTCCTACTGCCAACCGCATTTCCTGCCTTCTGCGCACTCCTGCACATCGCCACTGCCCGCCTCGATGGTCGATCGGATAGCCCCCCGATGTCCGATGTGCGATACGATCGTCCCGTACGTCTCGAGCTCGCAGCAGGATCCGAACGTTGCTGTCGAACGGCACATACTGGGCGGAACGTGTGCGGGGTTCGAGGGTGGTGAAGAGAGGAAGAAGGCTGAGGTCAGACGGAAGCGCGAAAAGGGGGAGATCTGCTGGCGCAAAGGGTGCGGCAAGAACTTGGTCGTCAAGATGCACTGCGCAGTGAGTAGAAATTTATCTTTCTTGCTTGGCTTTGACCTCGCAATCGCTGGATCAGCTTGGCACTCTACATCGAATCGCAAGCTGACGCTATCCCAGTCATGCAATCACGACTTCTGCCCCTCACATCGACATATAAACTCGCACACATGCACCCCGACTGGCTCTCCCTCTACATCACGTAGTAATACACCTCAGCCTCCAATCTCTCGTCCAGCTGGTAAAGCCGCTGCTTCCCGTCTTCTTCCACCATCCATGCAACCGCCCGTAGCATCTTCGTCTAGACCACAAGCTCCTCTTGTCCCAAAAGCCGCGCCTAGACCAAGTCATAGTCCTCCCACGCCTGTTGGTATCGGTGCGTCGAATCAGCCAGCTACAAAGCAGCTCGACGTCAGGGCGGCGGCGGCTGCAGCAGCGATCAAGAGGGCGGGACACGATGTCAAAGTCCCTTTTGTGAAGTCAAAGACGGAAAAGCGAGCTGCACGGTGCTTTGCATGTTGCGCATATCAGCTGACAATATTTCGATCTGCAGACGAACGCAGGACGAGCTGAATTCCACGTTGCAAGCCCTCAAAGCGAGACATGATAAAGGCCTGCTATCCAAGACAGAGCAGGTGAGATAGCTCAGCTCAACTCAAATCGTCGGCGGCCGTAGTTCTTGCCGTTGATAGCTCGACCTGCCCACCAGGTCCGATACGCAGAATTACTCGGCGAGAAGGAGGCATCGAGACGAGGCAGCATTGGAATGAAATCAGGGAAAGGCGGGAAAGGGGACAAGGACGGGTGTGTGATAGGCTGATTGTTGCTGTCGTGCACTTCACTTGATATACCCTGCATCCACATGACTCTCTTGATCGAAACATCGTAGATCGCATTATAGCATTGTACGCATATGTACTTGTAATATCTACCTTGTTCTATAATCCTTAAGAGATACAGTAATGGCTACAAGCTGACTAAGACACACTTTGCTCCACCGTGCACTAAGATGACGACCGAGGCGGCACACCTTTCTCCGCCGAATCGACCATATCTCTATGATTATCTGTACTGGTATCCAAAGCGGTATCCACCTTCTCAGCCGGCTTCTTGTGATTCCGTCCCTCCGTAATGGCTTCCGGACTGAGATCAGTCAATTTCTCCTTCTTGAGCAACTGCGTCCCGCCGCTCCATCCTATCCAGCCGTGTTCGTGCGGACCCCTGGCCAAGAGGACGAGGAGCGCTGCGCCGACGAACGCCACGCCTGTCCCGCCAGTCGGCCGCCATGAGTACGTATTGTATATCTTGGTGAGGATCGCTGTGCCTGATGTCTATTCATCACATCATAGTAGCGTCGATCAGTCACTTTTCACTTGAGTAGGGGTACTCGCGTATTTGGGTATTCGGAGCGATGGGAGATATGGATGTGAATGAAAAGATAGACCAGCTCACCTGCCCAGCAAATACGGCTAGGAGACTACACCCGTTCAGCCGCGCTCTGGCTTTCGGATCCAGTCCGGCAATACGATACGACGCGCTGACCTGAGCCAGTTGTTGGCCTGTATCATACAATATGATCGCGATGCACACGGCGGCGATATTGATATTGGCGCCAATAAGCGCGACGGTGATTGCGATCAAAGCTGTAGAGATGCCCAGCAGTTGACCCAGCCACGGAACGACCCGGTCGATCAGTCTGCCCCATTGCGGCGCGAGCAACGCGCCTATCAGGCCTAGTAAGCCGAATAATCCGATTTTGAACGAGTCGTAGCTGCGCATAGCGTCAGACCGGTATATGAGTACTGTATAGCCTTACTCACTGGTATGGTGCATCGCTCAGGACAAAGGTAAGGGTTGTCCAGCTGAAAGAGGAGTATGGCATTAGCTGAGAATAGCACAGTGTGATAAAGCACTCACAAGCCGGCAAAGACAGAGCTAGTGAAGAAGGAGCAGATGCACGCTTGCACTAATGTAGGGTACATCGTGAAGAACTTTGCCATCGACCAGAGCTGCAATGGACGAGGGCAGATTGAGCATGATCCTCTAGTGATTGAGATCTAGCACGACTCACTACTCCGAAATACGACAAGCCGATGTTCTTATCCGGTGTATCTGGGAGGGCAAGCCATAGTACACCCGTCATTGCTGTATCAAGGTATATCAGCGAGAGTTCATGGTCCCCAAGACAGAAGGAAGATATAGTCGTGATGACTCCATGACTTACCCCCTTGCATGCCCACAGCGAGCCAATAGGTATCTCTCCACGAAGCGAAATTGCTGATTACTCCCGCCAGGACTCTGCCCAGAACCAGACCGATGATAAGGCCACTGAGGGTGATGGACATTGATCTCGCGCGGATATTACTGGGAGCCAGATCGGCTGTCCAGGGGATACAGATCTGCGGTGTGACGGTGAACATTCCCACGAGGAAGCTGAACCCTTCGAGCATGTGCACGTTCTTCGCTTGTGCCAGCGCGATGGACAAGGTCGTTGTGAGTACCATCAGTATGAGGACGAGGGGACGGCGCCGGACCAGGTCGCCCAAGGGCGAGATGAGGACGATGCCGCAGCCGTAGCCGCCCTGCGCGAGAGTCGGGATATGGGAGACGACGTCGTTCGATACCCCGAAATCGGATGCGATTCTGCACCGTCCTCCATTCAGCTCTGTCCCCGAGTGTCACATGGAGCATAAAAGGACCAGGTACTCACGCCACGAGCATGGGCTGGATGTAGTACAGGTTCGCAACGGACACCGTCTGACGATCCCAATCTAAATTTAGCGACAACACCACTTACTTGATTGATTCTGTGAGAGAAACTCAGACTCACGGCGGCAGCAGCAAAGACAAGATTCATCTTCCAAGTGAACCCAAACTCCTCCGAGGCTTTGCGATTCGGATCATGTCGTCTGTTCTTGGGTATAGGCAGGAACCCGAAATCGCGTTTTCGTACGGGCAGAAGAACAGGTTCTGATGGTGGTTGACCATGTCCAGTCAACGTGCGTGATAAGCGAGTAATCAAACTGGGTTTCGTGTTCGTATTCGCATTTAGCGCTGTATTTGATTGAGGATCCGGTTGCGCTGCAGAATTAGACGTTGGCTTATTAGCAGATCCGATGTCTGTCGCAACCGTTGGAGCAGCGCCCATGGAAGTGGTCGAACTCTCGCTTGGGTTCTCGATCACGATGGTCGACGAGCGCGCTGTCCCGGCATCGTCCAATTGCGCGCTGACCATGTCGTCCTACGTCAGAACGATCGATATCGGAATCGGAAGATACGACAAGAACCCAGAGAGAAAAGCAAGAACATCGGTGAACACTGCTCTCGCTGGAATCTGGAATCGATGGTTTGTCATGAAATTAACCATCTATCATCGGATCCGGCCGATACGGCGCCGCTGACCGCGTGTGACTTCTGTCGATAGAGATAGATCTGTTTATGCATCGCTCACATAGCATTATATGGCATGGTGCTTCGTCAGAGGCATACTTGCACAGTCATAGGTATGCAGTGCCGATCAAGCGGTCAACGGTGCCAGGCTGGGACTGACAGTGGATAGCGAGAACCTGAGGATCAGTGATGCTAACGACACGGTGTCTCGGCCCCTCGGGCCTATGGTGCCTTTGATCAAAGGATGTAGATGGAATGATGGGATCAAAGCTGATTTGCGAGATGCATCAAATGTCCATTTCGATCATGTTGACATCGCGATCTGCTCTTCGCAGACACGCAAATCGTCATCGAGAACGAGGCTGTCAACCTTCGAAGTGCACTATACCCGCGTCTGGTTCGGGCGACAATGGAGTGCGTGTCGCCAGAAGTGATCGATTCTCTGGTGAAAGAACTCAATTCGACCAAGTACGACTTATCGCATCTCCCCACGGCAGCCAGTGTCATTCGAGCCAATCGGTATCGCAGCTACTCCTTATCATCGGATAGCGACCTCAACGAGGATTTCTCGTCCTCTCCTACTGCATACCGTCAGCCGCGTGATGGGCCAGGTCCATCAACAGCCAAGGGGAAAGATAAGGACCGTCTTGGTCAAAGCTCTTCTACCTGTGATCATATTTCGCAGGCGGCTAAACCACACGCTTCGAGTATTGCTGCGAAGATCTTACCAGATCCAGGCTCGCGTATGAATCCCACCTCACCAACAGCGACATCGACATTGACCTCTGTCAGTGCTGCTTCGCGGAACAGCACACCCAAAAAGACAATGACGGCCCTTTCCATCGACGACATCATACGGCGGCACTCGCCCGCTGCAACAAAAGCTCAGACCGCTGCCAAGGCAAAGGCGAAAGAGGAGATTGAGCTGGCACGCTCGCAGAGCAGGAGCCGTAAGGAGTGGCCTGGCGAGAGAGACTTTGGGAGCAGCAGTCAGAATAGTGGTGTCGAGAGGCTCACTAACACATCTGCTGCTACCACTTCATCGCCCACGGTGACTGCTGCTAGAAAGTCTCAGAAAACAGGCAGACGACCAGCTTCCGACTTTGAGCGTGCGAACAGTGATACCTCGACCCCTGATCCGCCCGAATACGGCTCGACAGCCTCTTATTCCAGTCCGAGCGCCAGCCGGGTAAATCTCGGCTCACAGTCTCACACGCCCCCTTCATCGCACCCGTCACGACGCGTTCGGCTGCCCAAACGGAAGAGTCTTTCGGCAGTGTCATCCAGTCCGCTCCCAAATCATAAACCAGCCGTGGACCAGCACGCCGAGTATCTGCGCTCCCCTCTTTTGAATCGCTTGCTCTCCCTACCCCGTGCATTTCCAGAACGACCACTGCAAGTATCGGTCGCTGAAGTCGGCACGCCGAATGGCCGACCAGTCGTCGTTTTCCTAGGTCTTGGTTGTGTGCGGTATCTCATCGCTCTATTCGACGATATAGCTCGAGCCTTCAATCTCCGGTTGATCTGCATCGATCGCTGGGGACTAGGGAGAACGGACAATATCGCCCAGGCGAAGAGAAACGTTCTGGATTGGGCTGCGATAGTGGAGCAAGTGCTGGACCAACTTGATGTCGACCGATTCCAGATTCTGGCTCACAGTGCCGGAACGCCATATGCGCTCGCTTGTGCGCTGCATCTGCAAAGCCGGATTCAAGGAAAGATACACCTTCTTGCGCCGTGTGTTGGCGCAGATATCGACGATAGTGAGTCGTCTATGTACACTCAGGTCAAGAGAGCGAGCTGACATTGGACCTGTATAGATTACAGATGGTTGAAATGGGTGCCTAATGCAGTGATCAGATCCGCCACAGCGGCCGAATGGCGATTCCAAACCTATCTTCTCGGCAGACCTGCTACCACACCTGATCGTTCGGTCACCGCAAATCCTTTCGCACCGATATCGAGCAACGACCTTTTCCCCGAGGACGCGAGCATCGACTCCCCTTCGCCGTCACCTCTCTCGCTCAAACCATCACCTTGGAGATCGGGAAAAGGGCTAGTCCACCGGGCGTCACGCATATTCACACCCAGATCTTCGGATGCGTGCCGACCTTCTCTCGCATCGACCTCAGCCAACAGCTCTGTCAGTACACTAACGTACGTCTGTGCGCAGCCAAGTCTCGAGGGCAGTATGGTCTCAGATCTCGACCTGGCGAAGGCTTTCGAGACTTTCGCTATACCGCGTGAAGATCGTCCAGGACCTCCATACGGAGCGGAATTCACACACGCCCTTCTGCGAGCTTCACACGCCGAATGCGAGCCAGGAACTACGGCAGACCTGCTATACATCGTGCTCAATCGCGAGAATTCTGTTCATGCTTCGGCGACTTCGTTACCGTCGAAATTGTCGGATGTCATCACCAGCACGATCAATAGCCACCCGTGGGGCTTCGCATATACGGATATCACTCAGCCCATCAAAATATGGTATGGCTCGGAAGACGACAAGATATCAGAGAAAAGCATGAGGTGGATGGAACGGTGTATGAAAGACGTCGAGCTCAATCTCGTTCAAGGCGAGGGACACGGATTGATGACCTCTCCCAAAGTCATGTGGGACGTTTTCGAGAGTCTTGCCAAGGAGGCCAAAACCTTCTGATACGCAGTCTCGATCTCAACGTGAGGGGGTTGTACTGTATTCGAGTGGCAGCTATCAGGAGCGCGAATGCCTTGTAGCGATCGTGAGCATGGACGCTGTATACTGCATGATGTATGGCAGAGAGAAGAACGACAGTCTCAATCGCGCTGCTCTGCGTGTCATGCGGT
Source organism: Cryptococcus sp. GC_Crypt_5 (assembly GCA_026538355.1). Lineage (NCBI taxonomy): Eukaryota > Fungi > Basidiomycota > Tremellomycetes > Tremellales > Cryptococcaceae > Cryptococcus > Cryptococcus sp. GC_Crypt_5. The sequence goes on from JALPBZ010000114.1 coordinate 61,517, forward strand.
CACTCAAGAGGCATCACCAGCTATACCGTCACTTTGGTAGCATCACTCCCTTCGTCACTCGCCACGAGTCACTACGGGTCTACAAGCTGTGTTCGGCTTCGTGATTGTCTGCGCCTGATGCGGCGGAGCTGCTTAATCTGCCGACTCACTCTTCACTTGTTTTCGGGTAATACGCCCGGTCTTCTGCTCGGTCTTGCGACTGTAGTCCGTAAATTCCTCATCTTTCCCCCAAGGAACCCACTCGGTGTGAACACTTTGCTCGGCCAATTGTTTGGCACGAATCTGATTTCCAGGAGCGCTCGAAAGACGCCAGTACTGGGGATTTTTCACGTAATAACACTCCTCATGGCCGTATTTCGCATCGGGATGGTATTGGTTTTTCTTACAGCGTTTATCTTGACAGACGGTGAACACGGTTCCTGAGACTGGATCCTGCTCCAGACCAATCAGCAAGACATTACGGAACGCACATACCGGCGACCACGACAACGACAAGGTCCGAGTGGTCGCTCGGGATAGAGAGGAATGTGCTTTAGCGTACCGTGACACGGGTCGGTCCCGTTTTGGTGCTGGATGTGGTAAGCGCGAGGCTGTGGTTGTAAGCCAAAGTTGCAATGACTGCTGTATCGGCTTGCTTGTCAGACGCGGTGGCGACAGATTTCTGAGTGCTGGACATAATTCGCGCGGTTATGTGGTGTTGCGGTGTCTTATCCTTGTCGTATTTGATGTGTTTGTCGTGTTTGTGTATGTATACGCGTGACGAGGTCAAGTCTGACAGTGCTCCCCAGACTGATAAGGAGATGATGGATGATGGTCAAGACGAACATGGAGCGATAGACAATACTTAAGACTTGGCATCGCTCTCCCTTTGTGGCTGAGTCAAGTACACACACATGGCCCTCTTGCAAGAAGCTCCATTCATCACCAGTCACTGTCCATACTCCGAAGCTAGAGTCAAACATGAGCGTCATGTAGTATGGAGATGAGAGTCTTCTCCATGTACAAAGGTCGGGGCAACACTTTGACCCGCCAGCCAGCCGACCTGAGCAGCGGCCATCAACCAAGCTAATGGTATTTCAGACAGCCTCAAGTCAGCTGCAGCTGCAATATTGTCGAAAACATCGTTGTGCTGTAGATATCCGACAACCGTACTCGAGGCATTAGTCCCATCTTATAAGGAGTCTATTATCTGATACATCCTCTCTCTTCTTCCTCGATGATTCGATATTGCTGTCTATCTATGTATACTACTCCTTTCGTCATCCTTCAACCAGCTCCAAGCAAGGCCAAGCCCTATCACGAGTGAGCACGGTCGACATCCTTCGAGATTGTCTGCGTCTGAGGCGCTGCAGCAAATAAACTCAATCCTCCGCCTCACTCTTGACATCTTTTTGGGTGATACCCCAGAAGAGATCGTCGAAGGAGCGGTTCTCGGAAGGGGCATCCTCGGGGGCCGAACCCTCGAAGATGAGTTCATTGAGGACGGGCTCCCCGGAGGTGGGTTCTTCGGAGACGAAAGACTCGGAGACGGGTTCCTCAGAGCCGGGCTTCTCGGAGACGACTTTCATGGACTCAGGTTCCTTGGACTCGGGTTTCTTGAGTTTGGGATGGCACTCTGCATGGCAATATAGCGCGCCAGGATCGTATGGACCGAACGGACAACTTTCGTAACCACAGACGGGGAATTCGCAACCCGATTCCGAGTCCTGCTCCGGGTAGAACAGCGGGACGAGACATTGCAAAATGTGGTATTGACAACGAGAACGTCAGCACTGAGTCATTAAGGCGAGGGATCTGCTAAACTGTACCCGGACAAAAGTATGACTCCTAGTGGTAGCTGCATTTGTGTCGGTGCGCTCGGTAGCAGTTGTCGACATGGTTGATTTGGCTTGGTGGGGTATTGACTTGTTGTGTGTGGACGAAGTTGAGGTTGATATTACTCTGTTGGCGGTTATGGGAGATTGATGGATGGAATTCAAGAAGTATCGGAAGTGATCGACTTCTTCGTCCTCCTCGGGCATTTGTCTTTGATTCATCACGGCTCATTTTCTCAAGAAACTCGATTTGCCGCGGTGAGTGAACCGTTTGTACTCCGACGCTACAGCCAAACACGGTCGCCATATGGCACAAAGGTAGTCGTCTCCTCCGAATACAAAGGTCGGGGCACGTTACGCACCGACTCGTCGGACTGAGTCTCACTCACTTATGTATATATGGTCCGACAAGAATTCAGAGGCATTGGATTACTGTAAGTGGCGTTGGGTAATGTATGACGAAAACCATATGTCTGCTTTGATCGTGTCGCCTGGTTGTGAAGGATGCGATCATTCGGAATGAGGTATTCTACGTTTGACCTCGGATTTTTACACAGCAACGCAAGCTGAACAACGGATGCTACGAAGACGATAGTCTGCATATCATCAGACAGCATTGTACGTGAATGTATGCGGAGCGTGATCACCCTGATTGAACACCTTGCTTCATGTGCGCCACATTCGGTACAAAGCAAAAATGAGAGCCAGGCATGATGATGGTGTAAGATGTCAAGCAAGTAGAGAGGTTCGTTGACAGGAACGATGTTGGGTTAGAAATGTCGATACAGTAAACAACCGTCGATGTACCGTAAATATACCGTAAATAGTTCGAGCTTGCGCAAGCACTTCAAAAGCACGTCCAAGGGGATGAGCCGACTTGATGTGATCCTCGGTGATCAGATCAGTTCTCCCATCAAAGCGCAGAGGCAAGACAGCGTCGGTGTTGGCGGTGAATGTGCTCTTGTGTCCTGTAGTAGTGGCGTTGGTGGCACCCTCCTTTCAGCGGGGCTCGAATCCTCCAGCGACGCGCAACACAGGCGTATGAATCGCTATATGAGACCCGCAACCTCGCGGCGCGTTACTCTATGGCAGTCTTCAAAAGCGGACCGCGCGGATCCGGCGCAATCGAGACCCTCCAACAGGTACCAGCGTGCAAGCAAAGCTGCTCTCGTGTGACTAATCACTTCAGTGCTCGCCGCACCACAACTCGAGATACGGACCACTTTCGCCACTCTATACTGTAGTACGAGGGAGTAGGTCGTCGCTGAGTGACTCTATCAGACAGTACGTATGATAATGCTCCGACTGCTGCAGTGGAACTAGACTGCTTCGCCTCGGACACCACCGCCAATAGCAAACCTGATTAGCAGGCGCTCTATTGCTAGACAATTGATGCTGGTACAACCCGTATCGACGATCCTCACTGGACATCAGCATGATCTCATTTGCTCGATAAAGGTCGGAGCAGGTACAAGAGGGGGACTGACCATTTGTGTACTGGTCGCTTGAGAAGCCTGTGTCTGCTGCGCAGCAGTAGAAGTTGTTGTGACGCGGGAAGTATTGGAGTTCCGAGTCGTACTTTGTCCTTGAGTGTGGGAACTTGACATCGTCGCAAGCCTTTGTGCGTGATTACTGCAGTGCTGCAGTGCTGTAGCGGTGTCCGGTGCAGGGTGCTACTGGCTGATGAACCTCGATGAGTAAGTTTGCAATGTTGAAGTGGCAACGCACAGTCGCAGCACAATGCAGATCGTATAGTACGCTGTGAGCGGCGTTTCACCGCCACCCAGCTGGGTTGCTTCTCGTGCACATGTCCCCTTCTCAGTCCTTTTCAGGAAGATCGAGGGCGTCATATGTGGCATACACTGCTGTGCACAACAACGAAAGCATGTGGGAGCACTGAAACACGGTCCTTCCAGAATGCTACACAGCTTCTCAGAAGCCCAACAACGCTGAACTCTATGTGCTCGTCATGCAGAGCTTGCAATTTGCGTGTGGCTAAGTTAGCACTCTGGCTCACCGGGAAATCAATACCAGACACTAATTCTATGAAGCATAATGTAGTTCTCGGCTAGACAATGGCATTGGGAATGTATTGTGTGCATACACGTAAAGGTTGTTTCTCGGACCAACGTCACTTGGAACCCTCTGCGAATTGAACTGTAAGAGCAGTACTTGTTGAGCCAGGCTGACGAAATGAAGATCTTTTCGAGCTAGAAGATCCTTGTTGGCAAACGTATGCTCTATAACGGGCTGCGGCAGTCGAAAAGTCGCGATCGCTGCCAATGTAATCGGTACCATTGGCACCAGGAGCATAGCTGCTCGTGCGGCAGAGGTCCCTGGCGTGTTTTGTCAGATGGACCAGATGACTGAGCTGTAACCGTGCGAGCAGAGATATGAAATCAAATACAGTATCAGCTTCGCGTGCGTATAAGCTCACAACTACTATAAGTCATGATACGGCTTATGGCACCTACATTTTGGGTACCATCAGCGGTGGCGCTAGTAGTAGTGGTGGACGAATGAGCCATTTGGGATTGAGCTCAGTGGCGGGGCGAATTGTAGTGCAGGGATGTATCGATGATGAAGAAGATAACGGTGACTCTCTCCAAACACTGTATATATATCGACCTACGGCGTTCGCAGAGCAGTGGCGAAATGCGCGAGATTGAACGTAGGCCAGAAGCCTTCTTATCACGCCTTCTGCTTGGCGCGGAGATTCAAAGCGGACTGCACAACGCTGCGCAGACCATTGATGGTTGTTGGACACTCATGACGATCCTTTCTCATCACATTGACGCTTATATTCATACAACATTTGACCATTATATGGTGACTCCGAAACAGGACAAGACTGCGAGCCCGCTATATACTTTGTTGCCCCAGTACATCATTTTATCCGCCCTGGTGCATACAGGCCATCCGCTTCCGCTCATCTATACTCTAGACTTCTCATCATCGACTCGTGCTTTATCTCTGTGTGGGAGCCTGCTGTGGAACAAAAGGTCTTGCTCCAGGTTGTAGGTTGGGAACAAAGGGTTTCGCCACTGGTGTGAGCGCTGCCTTTGGTGCTGGAGGCGTTCCGTTGGGTAATTTGGCTTTCGGCGGAACTGCCTTGCTTTTCGCCGGACTAGCATGAGCGATAGCACCGGATGTTGATTTCGGTACAGATGCTGGGGCGTGGCCTGGTTCCTGCCCACCAGCAGCTACACCGGCACCGG
>JALPBZ010000115.1:0-66153 GCA_026538355.1 Cryptococcus sp. GC_Crypt_5
TACGGACAGTGCACAACGACCTTTGCACTTGTCGCGCTCAATAACCGAGGCTATGACCACGCGCCATTTGCCCCCGCCACCTCCTAGCCTCGGCAAGACAGCGGCGGCAAACAGCTGTACGATCGCCCTCTTACCGCGGTCTATCGTTAACCACCTCCTGGCTGGAGGCCAAGTCAGGATCCGCAGTAAAGACGGCAAGACGTCCGTCATTCGTAAAGCTCGTATGAAGAGCGTGTTGGATATGCAGCGCAGCGCGGTGTCGGTGGCTACGACAGGCAAGGACCGTCTGCCTTGTCTCTCAGTATGATCCGTGGATGTGCATTGGGACGTCCGGCAAGAGGACACTGCTGTAGTCGTATCGGGATCGTGTAGTACGATAGTGTAGAGCTAGCTGTACCATAGTGTATATATAGGTAGATGCATTGTACCTGAATATAAAGGCACGCGAACTGTCAAACATATCTATCGCTTGACAGGACCTTTTCGCTTGATCTTGGGGAACTTGACCGGCGCGACTAATACTGCCTTACGCGCAGCTTGAGCTTCTGCCATTTTCAACCCCTGTTTCTCCCTCTCGGCTGTCGTAGGGAGGTTGACGGTGCATCCGAGTGATCTGTACATGTTGGCGATCCTGCACAGGGACGTCAGCGGAATTCGATATTACAGTATACATTGCTGACTCCGCATTAGGTAGATGAGGTAGTCCAACACTCACTTTGTCGCCTCCATCTTGAGGTCTTTGGCGACTTTTGCCACTTCGACCGCATACCCATCCAGAGTAAGATAGAGCACACAGATCCAAGCGAGGAGTTTCGTCTTCATCGCTTCGGTGACCGTGTGCTTCTTTCCTGTCGTCTCGGCAAATCGAGTGATGAGTCCATCGATGAGCTGACGCGGGACTCCGGGCAACTTCGATGAGAGCTCAGAAGCGGGTGTTCTGGAAAGACGAGGCGCGAAGTCGTAGAATGCCAAAAGACACGAGAGGTAGTAGAGCAGTTTCCTAGCAGCGTGTTGATCGTCAGTGTGCATCTTGGCTATGTCCTTTGATTGACTGGGAGGGTGGGAACTCACGTGTGCGATCGCCGGACAGACTTGTTGCCATGTGCCACAGCGCGTAGCTTGTCCTGCACCCACAAACTTCTCCGCCATGGGAGCAGTCCAACGCGTGATTTGTCGTCTCGCGCCTCGAGCAACTGCGAGACGTCGATAGCTGACCATTCTGATGGTGAGAGCAATGAATCGCGGGGGTAGACTTCCGTCACGTCGCTCGTCTGGGTGTTTGGAACAGGGATGAATTCGCTTGGTAATTCGTCGCCTGTCATTTTCGTCAACAGAGGTCCTCTAAGTTATCAGAACATGGACGGACTCACCCTCTGCAACCAGCTTTTCACCGATACTCTCCATCAAATGCCCCTTGACACCCTGCATAGCGCCAACATCCACCTTGTTTCTCTCCTCAGCCTTGATCTGCGTCTTGGCCTTTCGAGTTCCGAATGCTTCACCGAGATCATTCCGCTTTTCGCGCCATAACGCTTTCGCGTCTGCGGCTGGGTTCGCGGACAGGCCAGTGTGTCGCAGTCGTTTCACTTCGTGTGTGAGGAGGTACAGAGGGGTCGAGGGATGTATGTGGACAGTATTGGTTGACGGGTCGTATACAGCGGGGAAGTATCTGATGTGAATATGGTTAGCAGCTATACCTACATTCTGATCATATGTGGGGGAGCGCTGCTGTCATTTAGGGGAGGACCTACTGGCAGTCGGAACCTTCGGATCGGTTCAGCTGTACGTCCCTGTTAGTGCTGAAGAACTGCACATCCTCCGTCTCGCCAGCAATGAGGGTATGTTGCTTGGTCAAATCTGATGACGAGCCAACATCACGAGAGTAGACGGTGAACGGCGTGTTCTTCGATGGACGTATCGATGGGAAGTTCACTGAGATTTCAGAAAGACTGTCAGCTCAATTATTACATGCGAGGGCTAGGTGTTAAGGGAACGCTCAAGTGGACTTATATCACTCACCGAAAGCAGGCCCGGAAGAAGTGGAAGCCTCTTCCACGACCACCTGCGCAGCCGACGTTGGCAGATCCGCAGCTACAGACTTGCGCTTTTTCGATGTCTTGGCACTGTGCGATTGGGATGTGGACGCCATTGTGCTCAGCCTTGATACTCCTTGCTCGTTGTTGTTGTTGCGCTGTACAAGTGTATCAAAAACACAGATGGCGACGTTAAAACATTTTGACTTTTCAGTGCGGGTGAAGTAAAGCTTGAAAAAGATCACGTGATCCCACGTGGGAACGTCGTGTACGGTCCACTGTTTGTTTTGATCGTCGCTCTCACATCTCACTCGCTTTCACTTCGATGTACATAACCATATGACCCACAAACATCGCTTGATACATACATACGCATGTGCACATGTACATAGTCTTGGTCTTGGACTTCTTCTTGATGCTCGCTGCGAGGTAGCACAGACAATCTAGGCGAAGATGGGCGTACCGGGCTTATGGGACGTGAGTAGTCCGAAAGATCGTGATGGCGGTTGTTTACATTACTGACTATTGGGAAATAGCTCTTGAGACCCGCAGCAGCGAGGACGAGCTTGTCGACTCTGTCGAGGGAGGCTTTCTACGCTAATAAGAATGGGCTGAGAGGATTGACCATCGGTATAGACGCTTCGTGAGTCGCGTTTCTCACTTAGCTCTACGTACGATGCGTCCTTCCCTGGATAGCGGTCAGTGCGGTAACGCGTTATGGCACTAGACGTAAAGCCAATCTCGAGCGATTTCGCGAGTAGTAATAACAAGTGACTTATATGACACCGTCATTGCAGGATATGGATCTTTCACGCTCAGCTCCCGCAGCATGGCGATAATCCTTTCCTCCGGACGATCTTCTACAAGATCACGACGCTGCTCCAGCACCCAGTCCTGCCGGTCTTCGTCTTCGGTGAGTATTTTTCCACCGAGAAACCCTGAGACATACTCGGCATGACGCTGATACTCCTGATTTAATTGATCCGTTTAGATGGCCCGAATAAGCCTTCACAGAAACGCAATCAGAATGTTGCTGGGCAATTTGGAACAGCGGATCACAGGAGCAAGCAGTTCAAGGCTCTGCTTAATGTCTGTGGTCTCGAGTGGTGGAATGTAAGCTATCAACAGTGCGAAGTGGTGCAATAGCTGACGAACTCATGGCTCCAGGCTCCCGGAGAGGCCGAGGCCGAGTTGGCAGTCATGAATCGCCAAGGAAAGATCGATGCGGTCTTGTCCGACGACGTCGATGCGCTGCTATTTGGCGCGACCTGCTTGTTGCGGAAGTGAGCTAATTCCTCGACTTTTCTGAGGTAGAGCTGACGCATGAGAGTCTTTCAGTAACTCGCCTACTTTGTCTGGCGCTCAAGCATCGTCTACCCAAGCCAACTCATCTCGCGCAGATACCAGGCAGTACGAAGTGTATCGCTCAGAAGCTATCAGGGATCTATGGACGAAGAAGGAAGGCACCACGTTGTCCACCGAAGAGGATTGCAGGATGGCAATGGTCTTGATAGCGCTTCTTGGTGGAGGAGACTACGTCCCGGAGGGTTTAGCCAGTATAGGTTTGTCGATTCTTCCCCCAAGTGTAAGATGCGCAGCTGATGTGTTCCGTCAGGTCCAACTATATCCTTTGGTCTTGCCAATGCCGGTTTGTCCGATTTCTTGAAGCAATATACTGCAGATAGGAAGACTTTCGATTCAAGCTTGGAGGGGATACACAGTCGCATCGTCGAGGAGCTTCGCACCAACGGTTTAAAACAGATTGGCCGTCGATATCCGGACCGCGCTGGGAAACTCGAATCTGTCTTGCCTACTTCTCTCTTCCCTGACTTCAGTCTAGACGCATATCTCAATCCGTGTACCAGTCCTCTCCTCGACTCATCGCAGGGTTGGCCTGGATTTGGCCAAGGCGAGTCGAGCGCGAGACGAGGAAGGGCACGCAATGATGGCAGAGGCGACATGGAAGGTTTAGCAAAAGCTTGCGAAGAATACTTCGAATGGGGTACGAAAGACTTGGTCGCCAAGAAGTTTGCCAGTGAAGCGGTCGGCATCTTCGGTAGTCAGCTGATACACGAAGCGCGAGAGACGGTACGGAGAAGAACATTGGCGAGTGAGCCGATTTTGGTGCATCAGCACGTTGGCACTTCGCAAGCGGCCTCGTCGACTCGCATCACGTCCTTCTTCCAAAGTGCCGTTCAACACGTCACGTCATCTCCAAAGTCTTCTCAAACCTCCTCTCAGCAACTCAGTCTCAGTAGACAGACCCCCGCCCATGTCCTGCGTATACATTCGATTCGGCCGGATCCCACCAACCCAGATCTGAGAGAATATCGCGTAGCCTACAAGCACGAGGAATATGTCCAACGATGTCACCGAGCTATGGCAGGCACGCGTGCGGACCCCAAAGACCTACCTTTCGTGGAGAAGCAACGGCTTGGATTGGTAGATCGGGAAGAGGCTGTTGAGGTCGCACCACAAGAGCAAACTGCTAAATCGGAGCTCAGAGTATGGATGGCGGAGTATCTCGTTCGAGAAGCGTGGCCTGAGCTAGTTCAGGCGTACGAACGCGAGCTCGCCGAGAAACTGAACAAGACGCCGAAGAAGAAAACTGCTACTATAAGCGGCAAGGGCAGGAGTAAAGCTGCTGCCAACAAAGGTCCGTCTCGCAAAGAAGACACCGAGGCCTTTGCTGCTTTCTTCACGCAACGACCGAGGTCGTCGCAGAGCCAATCGACGAATGACTCTGGGCCAGAAGAGGAGGACGCGATCGCAAGCAGGCCGTCGCGATCGCGTATAGCAGTGGACATCAGTATGTCGTCTCCAACATACTCACCTAGCTCATCTCGCCGATCACCGTCGATGCCGTTGCTGGGCGGCAAGAAGTCGCGAGCGAGACCATGTCCTTCATCCTCACTCTCAAGCGGACCGGGCGATTCGTCAGGCCTCTCCACTCCCCCTCGCTCACCGACCGCTTCCACCTCGCGTTCAATTGCCGCTTCGCCCTCTCCTTCCCCAACACCCAAAGCCAAGCCACGAACCAAATCTCGTCGAAAGTCCTCTACCCCATCCCCTCCTCCCTTCTCGCGCATCACGACAGATACGGTCCTGCGACAGGCCCCGCCAAAGTTCTCGACAAGACAGTTCGCAAAGTCGAAATCGTCTCCTTCGGCGTTCTTCATTTCGGCCGTCGGCAAAGATGCGCAGCGCGGAGGTAAAGCGGATCAGCCCATCGACCTGTGTTCGTCAGACTCTGACGAAGCGGGCGCTGCATCACCTCCTCCTCTTCCAGCCTTCAGACAGGATAGAAGACGATCTCTGTCCTCTTCCCAGTCTATTCCAAGCAACGTACTCTCTACGTCGAGCAGACACAACACGCTCTCCCCTCCGTCTACTGGCTCGACCACGACTCGGGCTTCTCGTCAGAAACCTTCGAAAAAGCAAACTAAAACAGCATCGTCGACTCAATCGCGTCTGGCTCTACCAGTCGTGGCAAGGTCATCGCCCATCTCGTCCGGCAAGGATCCGACATTGAAACAGACGTCGCCAACGAGAAAGTCGCCTGTGCCGACAAGAGCAAAACGGCGCCCGAAATACATCGTCGTCAGCTCTACCGAGGATGAAGAGTTTATCGATTGTACCTAGTATTGTCTCACGGATCTGACGGCTGTGGATGTGTCATTGTCTCCCCTTTCTTGTCGGTTTGTTACACGTAGTACAAGCATAAGCATAGCATAGCCCGCGCTTTTGAATATTGATCTTGGTCTTGTTGTAGTCTCACGTTGTGTACAGTATAGTAGAATCGTCATCATAATGCATAGTCTGTCCTTGTCGTATCATGCTATGAAACCACTCGCGGCAGTGATAACGCACGAAAGAATGGATGATCGTGTCGAGATCAAGATGAAGCTCAACTGCTCTCCCCCTCCTCCGCTGCACCTTCGCAAGCTCGAGCTCGAGCTTCAGCTTCGCGCTGCCTGTCCAGCCCCAATCGAATTTTCATGATGGAGAGCGCTCCGGGATGCCCCAACTGCGTGTCGACAGCACTCGACTCACCGGTATACCATTGAGCCTCAGGTTCAGGTGCAGCTTCGGCTCTGGGCTGCGACTCGTGGTTCCTCAAGATCTCCATGATCGAGAGAGCCCCTTTGTCCTTCTTCTTTTCGACTGGTGCGTCTGCGTCTGATGCGTCTGAGACGGGCTGCTCCTTTTTCTCGGCCCTGAGGTAGGGCCCGTACCCACGCAACTGTTTGTCGAACGCGAATGTACGATCAAGGGCTGAAGGCGACGGTTCGCCACTTCCACTTTCCCCAGCGGTGCTGGTGTCGTCAGCGATACCAGTAACACTGACAATGTCACTGTTAGTGTCAGGGGTGGTGTTGTCAGTGCCCACAGTGTCAGTAATTGTGTCATTGGCAGTGGGAGTGACTGTGGCTGTGGTGTCCGAGGCGTCGCTGTCTGTGGCGGCAGCGGTGATTGTGGTGTCAGTGGCAGTCACGGCCGTCGCCGAGGTCGCTGAGGTCGTCTGTCTGTGTCTTCTGAACCTTCTGAACATCGCTGTGCCGACAACTCAAGGAGGGCCTGTACTGTAGTAGTGGCGAGTTAGCTCGATGTTGAGCTACTGGCTGATGGGGATGGTATTCTTGCGACATACATAAGATCAGAGGAGTAGCTATTTTATACACGAACAACGCGTACAGTATGTGCAGCGAATGGGTGGCGACACATACAGTAAGGGAGGCGAGGCCCAGACGAATGACTTTGCCCTGTCCTGGTGCCCTGCGCGCGCTGAGTTGCTTTGTCAGCGGAGCTGTCCATTTCTCACCACCTGACATCCACAGATCGACTTGTTGTCTGTCGCTTCCATAGTCAGATACACAGTCGGAGTTGCCGCTGACGCATTTCAGCGTGGAGGGTTCCAGGTTGCAACGCCGCGCTACCGTACTGTACCCTCATCTACTTGCTGTCAAGTGGCATCACGCCAGTACTATGCGTACTCAGAGCTCACCGCTGCCGAACGACAAGTCAGCAAGGCAATAAGGAAACAGGGCAACAAAAGTGTATCAGAGCAAAGCGCAGCCGAGTATATAGCGAGCAAGTCAGACTGTGACGAATGAAGTCCGCTGGTCAAACGCCGTTCGTGTTGGCCTCTCTGTTACATTGTGCAGCACAATTGTGCTCACCTTTGATTTTTCCCCGCTCAAGTATCGCCACCGTCAGCTACCGTCGCCCGCACTCAACGGCTATATCTTACTTTCACTTTGTCGCACTTGCAAGTCAATTGGAACACTTACAGTACACTGAATCAAGCGACGACTAGTAGCGTATCTCACCATGGCCAGTTCCAACAACACCGATACCGACATTTGGACAGCTGGCTCCGCCTATACTCCCGCACAGACTGGCCCCTCTGGCTCTGGAACAGAGGCAAGCGCAAGCGCGAATGCAAGTGCGTCTACGACTGGTCAACACGATCCCAACGATCTAACGGATCCGACAAGCGGCTCGCAAGATTATCTGGAGGTTATCGAGCAGTCGAAACCCTCTCGGAGGCTGAAGGAGAGATTGACCGAAAACGAGGACAAGAGAGTGCTTGAGGAACAGCGCAAGAGAGAGCGTGAGGAAGCGCGCCGAGCCAACTGGACTCCTCACGAATCGACGCAAGCCGAGCGGAGACGCAAGAGGAGGCAAGCGAGGGAAGGGAGCAGCAAGAATGGCGAGAGTTCATTTGCTTGAGACTAGGACCATACTGTAGTGCTTCCTACATTTCGTAGCCTCCAGGGCCACGTCCAAAACACCGATTCTCGTGATATGATTCATGCATGGTATTGCGGTTCTCCCCACGTAGGAATGCCACAGTGTCTCACTCCTGTTCGCAATGACTAGAGCCCCACAATGCTCATCTAGCCTCCTTTGTCGTTCGCAGACGTCATGCGACTCGAATACATTGCCTTCTCGTTCGCAGATGTCACCTCACTCCAACCCTCCAATATGCTACCCTGTCGTTGCCCACTGCCTAATACATCGCCTTCTTATACCGAGTAGGAAGCACCACGGCCTTCCATTCAATAATATCAAACGCAGAACGATTTGGTGTATATGCATACAACCTTTCAGACATAGTAGAAGTACAACGAGCTTCCAAGCAACTGCTCCAACAGCACTGAAAGCTCTGACATCACTAACATCAAGAACATCACGAAAATTACTGCCAGTGGAGCGCATCGCCTTACTATATAATCCTCAACTGATCGCTTGTTCACCAGCGAAGATTCCCATCAATCACAATCAAGCATCGTATCATACCCACGGATTTTCGAGTCAGTTGGACACGCACACATCGCCTAGCGACAGATACCTACCAACCAAGCATGGCCGACAGCACCAACAACACCCAGACGTCCGAGTCTACCTACGCAGCGTCCTTTGGTTCGGAGACCAGTGGCAGTGCGTGTGTACACACGCGCAAATCCCGTTCTGGACGTCATAAGAAGCAGTCCTTCACGTGTGGCTGCTCAATCGGTAAGATGTTGGAAGATGCCCCCGCACAAGGTCCGAGGTTCTCCCAGCCTGGAATGAGCAATCGGACCCTCCATTCGACGGACGAAGAGGATCGGCGCAGAAGGAGGGCTGAGAGGGAGGAGAACGGTAGGAACAACGAGGGCGTCGGGAGTTCGGCTGCTTGACCCTGCAATACAGTGCGATAGTCACAGTACCGTAGTGATTCCTGCTTTACGTCCTCGATGTCTGGTTGGGTACAGTATACACGCACTCTCACGAGATGATCCATGCATGCTATTACAACATAAAGAAGTAACAATGTCCCACTCTACTTTTACCTCCTTCTTGATCTACCGCATCAAGCTTTAGCAGAACCACGGCGGTTTTCACCACGGATGAAATCAAGCATGACCTTGTCCATCCATCTTGGCGCGAAAAAGCCTGCGAGCTTGGAACGTAATCCCGAGCCCGAGCCCGAGCTGTACTCGGACAGAAGTGAAAGCATCAGCATAATTGGTGAAGTGTGACGGATCAGAAACTTACGCTCTGGCTATAATAGTCGCTCTCGAGGCTCTCGACGCGAGTCATCGCGTCTGGCTTGCGATCTTGGTAATACTCGAGACTCTCTCGTGCCGTCTTAGGAAGCTGGCTCAAAGCCTCGACGAGCCAAAATGGACGAGCAAAATTGCGATTGCACTGAATCATGTCGACTATCCGCAACGCGTATGTGGAGAGACTAGCGGGGTCTTCGTCGAGCCGCATGAAGCCGCCTTCCTGCTCCAACGCGGCGAATGGGTCGTCAATTGGAGAGGTGGTCGATTCTTTCCAGCCGACGTGGACGTTGCCCGCCTGCTCGAGCAAGTGCAACCTAGAGAGGAATGATTCGAGATGCACTGGATGAGAAGAGGTAAAGATCAGTATCCGTTCCGAGACATAATGTATAACCTATTGTTCCAACTCACAGGAATAGTACGCAGTCTGAATCAGGGGGATTGGCAGTACAAAGTCATGCCCATGTCTCGGCTGAATGGTGTCGGAACAATGAATGACTCACTATGGTCTGCAACGACCTCACCTCATCTCGAAGATCCGCGTTTCGCCACCCAAGATACTCGTACGGGGGCTCGATCTACTTGGTGAAAGCCTCCAGAACTCTAGCGCGATTCTTGAGGAGGATGTGAGCGCCAATGAGCTCCGAGCGCGTCGTCTGTCAAAGGTAAAGGTCAGCACAAGACGCTCGAAAAGATGACGACGCGGACACTCACGACTCGGGTCCTGCCCTCTTGGGGCCAGTACAGCTCGGCCAGGAAGATCTTTGATGGGCGCAGAGGGAGGGAGAATGGAGGACGGGTCATCTTCTTGCGGTAGAAACAGCAGTGATCACCATCGATTCGGGTGGGGTTGTAACGGCGGACGTCCACTAGCGCGAAAGGCGTGTAGACCATCTTGTAGTAGCTCGTGTTGATGGCGTCGCTTCGGCCATCAAGGGTGATGCAAGACATGTTGTGGGATTACTGATGATAACGATGGTGGTGACTGTTGAGAAGAAAAAGATGAATCGTATAGATCTCTGCTGTTCTTGCCTCTGTATATATATGCGTGGTATTCGGGCTGCAAAGCATGGTGAAGCGAGTTGAATGAAAAAGATGGAGGTGAATGCGACGAATGAAATGAATGCGATGAATAGGATGGATGATATAGATACAATGAATGGTGGAGGTATTGACAGAGAGTGAGTGTAGCGCAGCCACTTGGTGCATGAGCTGTCCTCTTCCGTTGTACTATTGCCATTCATGCATCACTGCCGAGTCAGCGGCGAAGACTTGACATAGCAGGCAGGTAGGATGATCAAGATAGCGGATTAACTCACGTTGAATTCAGATCTGACTGAATGAAAATAACCTTAAAAATGGGGTTTCAATCCGCCACCTTTAAATGTGTAAAAGTGCGGACTATATGGCGTGGCAACGTCAGCTATCGTCCCGACTCAACTGATGCTGTATGATGGTCGACTCACGCTAGCTCCACTAGCCAGTCCTCATTGATGACAGTCAGATCGCGCATGAAACTTTTGCTAGTCTCGATGACTTCATGGAATATCACCCATCCGGTGGAGGGTTGCCGAGTGAACATTACCGATGAAGGGTGGACGTGCAGAATCTGAGACAAGCGAATCAGCAAAAGCACTGGATACGCCGAAACAGAAAATTGAGTGGAGCCAGCACTCACCGCGCCCTCCCTTGCGGATCGGTATGTGCCGTCCGGCATCATTCGGGCCGCGTTCTACAATACACCAATGAGTTTACGATTGTATGACATTGAGACAAGTCGACACACCTTGAAGTATCCGGACACCAAGCACTTTCTTAAACGTACAGCATCGCCCTCGCAGCTGACGGTTTTGATGCCAAAGCGGTCAAGGTATTTTTTCAATTGTTTCCGTATCGACACTGCTCGAGAAAGCGCTTTGAAATTGATGCGATGATTGCCGCACCAGCTCTTGTCTTTTGCGCCATACCGAGTGAACGCGTTGTAAGCTAAATGGACATATACGTGAGCACACTGTTCGTTCGTTGTCGTGACGACCCAACTCACCGTTTAATAGGGTCAAGTGATCCTATATAAGTGATGACTGGTCAGCCCTTCTCTTACAGGAGCAAGGAAAACGAGACATACCCCTTCTTCCGCTGTGAACTTCCTTCGCTCCAGCTCGGCCAAGGTAGCTTTTGGTCCCCCTTCCGCCGTGATGAAGACGTTCTGATTTGGTGTCAGCTCTCTGTGACAATTGAAATAATGGACTGGCCAAGCTCACCTGTACTGATGTCATGGCAGCAATCGTCAAAATCTCTTCGCCGCACTGGAACCCGTGCGAGTTGAGCAGCTATGCGAGTAGCAAATCGTGATCAGCTCAATATGACAGCTCAGTATGACGGCTGGCGTAGTTCAAATCGTAGCGAACAACTTACAATGGCGGCCATCATTGGATCCAGTGGCACTTCAGCCATCTTCTCGCCCACTGGGCTGGTCAATCTCCCCTCATCATCAATCGCCTTGAGGCAGTATAGAAACTCCAAAGCCCTAATCATCATCTCGCTCGGAGGAGGACTCATGAAATCAAATTTGGCCAAATTATCGATACCCAGCGCTTTCAGTTGTAAGAGATAGAGCGAGATATCCGATCGGACTAATTCAGGCGGTGTGGTTACAGGCATCGGAGAGAGGGGATTCCGCGTTGGCAGCACAGTCGAAGGGTATAACCGGAAGCATTTGCCTGCCGACGTTCGGCCAGCTCGACCTGCGCGTTGATTGGCTGACGCCATGGAGCAGGGTGTTATTGATAGGACGTCCATGCAGGTACGAGGATTAAAGGTCTTCAGCTGAGTGATAAGGTAGTCAGCCCAGCAGCTCTTATATATGGCAAAAGCGGAACTCACCTTGACGAAACCCGAGTCGACGACGTATTTGATCCTATCGATAGTGACACTCGCTTCTGCGATATTTGTGGAAAAGATGACTTTCCGCGTATCTCTTGGTGGTGGATCGAAGATCAGAGCTTGTTCTTCAGGTGGCAATGTGGCATATAGCGGTAATGGCAAGAGCTTCGGTGCTGCTTTTGGAAGTCTGTACGGGAAGATCAGCTGATAATTGAGCTCGCGATGGCGTATGGCTCACGTTTGCATTCGATCAGCAACCTGTTGTATGACCTGATCGATCTCCTCTCGCCCAGTCAGGAAGACCAATACATCGCCGGAAGGTTCCTGCACAACTCATCAACGCAAACTCCCGACCATCAATGGGAATGCTCACCTTCATGTGTATGTCGAACACTGCGTCTACAGCAGCTTGGGCGTAGTCCGCACATGGTTGCTTGAGATAGCACACTTCAACTGGGAACATTCTTCCTTCCAGACTGACGACTAGTAGCGGGTCAGCTTCGGATCTCTCATGGTGTTCAAGTCTGGATGACCCACTGGTAGCATCATCTTTCGATCGATCTGTGCCATCCGCATTGCTATTGAAGTATTCGAGAAAGTCCTCGCTAGTCACTCTCGTCAGCGAGGAAGCAGTATTCGTTGAGTGGAAGTGGTACTAACGCATCGATTGTTGCCGATGATATAATGATTCGGAGTTCTGGCCGCTTTCGCATGATCCTAAGCTCATGTCAGCATTCAATGCTGCTCATCAGTGTCGCACGACTTACTTCTTGAGCAAGCCTAGAAGAAGGTCGGTGTACGCTCCCCTTTCATGCGCTTCGTCAATCTGCGTATAGATTGATCAGCAAATTGGCTCTATCGTCTCGGTGGAACTGACTGACCATTATAACGCTATACCGGCTCAGTAGTGGATCGACCATAGTTTCGCGAAACAGCATTCCGTCCGTCAGGTACTTGATCTTCGTCCTAATCGGAGATGTAAGGTCTTCGAATCGTATCGTGTATCCGACCTGTTTCCTATCAGCGCCACCTGGAACTGCAGCCAAAAGTCAAGCGACGATACGTACCTCGTCACCCAGAACGCTGCCTACTTCCTCGGCGACCCTAGTCGCGACGCTCGTAGCAGCCACGCGTCTCGGTTGCGTACAAGCCACCACATGGTTCTGCGATGTCCATCCTGCCTCGTGAAGGTATTGCGGGATCTCTAAGTAATGGTACGATGTGGATATCAGCGTGCAACCACTGTAGTACTGGGAACGAAGCTGGACTCACGAGTAGATTTCCCACAACCTGTCTGACCGACGACGATGACGACTGGATATTTCTCCACGCACCAGAGAAGCTTTTCTCGGTGTTTGAATATAGGCAGTCGTTGACGCTGGGCATCCAGACTGAGGTGCGCATTGCGCGAAGTGGTCGATGGGAGGAGAGATCCTTCTGCTTCCGACTCTCGGTCCAGCGAGCTCCCTATGCGTGAAAACGCGTGAGCAAGCAGCGAGGTTCAGCAAAAGCAACGTGAAACCTTACCTGGAGCAGCTGTCCCCGGCTTCCAGAATTGCATAGGTGGCATCTTGCCTTCTGAGTCGAAGTGAGTTAGTGGATCGATTGTCGTAAAGCAAGGTGCTTCTTGTACCAGGCCATTGTCCTCGTTAGCTGTTATTTGGCTACGATGACGGACATATAACCACTCTCCGCTTCGAGTCATGGTGCCCCGCGCGAACTGTTATCAGCTAATTCCGAGGGGATCGGTGACTAGCCTGTTGTCTGTTGCCCAATCCCACAAAGTCAAATTCGCAACTACGTTTCCCACTTTTTCTATCAACTTTCACCAGGAAGTAGCGCATACAAGTCACTGGTCTCATCGTCCTGCAGAAGCGGTGGCCTTTACTATGCGGCTGGCGTGGAGGAGATTTTTGATACCGCTCAAACCCCGACGAAGATTGACGCTCCTTGGACGAGCGGTCGCGCTTATTTCAGGCGAGCTCACAGCCAATGCGGTATGCTGGATCGCTGCTGGTTTGTGTCTGAGGCAAGCAGATGGATTACTTGGTCTAGCTTTGCTTGCATGGGTGAGCTGTTTCATCGTGTTGATGTAACACGTCAGCTGAATCGTACAAACCGCGCAGACTATAGGACTCAGACATGGTAAGTCTCACTGTTGAATATGGTCCAGGCTGCTTTGGCTGAATGCGAGCTTGACTATGCAGGTCTGGACGCCGACCATATCTCTGCTATTGACAATGCTACCCGGCAACTGGTCAGTCTGGGACAACAACCTATAACCTGCGGTATGTGCCGAGCAACCACCCACAACTAAACTATGTAACGGAATTAGGACTGACAGATCTGAATAGGCCTGTTCTTCTCTCTTGGTCATTCGACCATTGTCATTGTCGTCAACATCGCACTTGCAATCAGGTCAGCTTCCATCTCGCAATGTTTTGCGGCAGATAAGCTGACATCTTTTGATAGCGTGGACATTTATGACAAGCTTGACAGTGCGTATCACGGTCTACCGTACTCTTGAGAGTCACTATAAAAGTCGGCAATTGATACAGACGCTACACCATAGAGGTCGGCTCCATTGGCAGCATCGTCGGCGCCTCAATCTCCGCCTCGTTCCTCTTCTTCATCGCCTGCGTCAACATCTTCTTCCTCACTACGGCAATCAAGCAAAGACGAACTATCAAGCGGCGATCAGCGCAAGGGCTGCCTGCCGACGCAGAGGGGTCGGACCCGAGCAAGACCCAGATCTACGGCGGGGGGTGTATGGTGCGCATCATTGGACCGGTCCTGAGAGCGGTGGATCGGCCGTGGAAGATGTATCCCGTAGGCATCCTTTTCGGTTTCGGTGAGTCTTCCGTCCCAATATCGAGAGATCCCGTGGCGATAGAGCTGACCGGCTGAGTGTTCGCTCCTTGCAGGCTTCGACACTGCGTCGTCTATTGCGCTGTTGGCCATATCGGCAATTGCACAAAGGGGCCCGAATGGGGAAGCCATCAGTCATGGCAAGATCGTCATCCTACCAGTAAGAACTTGCATCCCTCTGACATTGCCGTGACCGTCGCTGATCACAGGTGCCTTCGATCCTCGCCCACTTAGTTCCTAGTGAGCCACCTCCCTGAGCAATTGACTGGAGGATGATATTTGTTCTGACCAGCTATACCGCCGCAGTTCACCGCAGGCATGTCGCTAGTAGACTCGCTCGACTCGATCCTCATGCTATACGCATACGCCACGCCGGATCTATCTTCAGCGAGCGGCAGAATCCTCCTGCTACAAGACGCCGACCAGGACGATAAAGCAATTCTGGGCGAGAGCGACGTCGTACCCGATGTGCAAGTGAATACATTACCGATGCATGAGCTGGTCCCAGAGTCAGAGGCGGACGATGCTGCCAAACGCCTCGACGTGACGGCGATGGGCGTCAATACCGACGTTATGACCAGTCAGGCGTCGGGAGTCCCAACGAGTGCGAGGACAAGGGAAGGTCGCGTGCTTTCCGCCAAAGCCAATACGATGTCAACCTTATCCATCCTCCTGACTCTACTTTCTATCCTAGTAGCTCTAAGGTGAATAATCTGTTCTCTGTTCTATATCCTATGAACGCAGGGCTGATGCAGAGCAGTATCTCCCTCATCGAGATCATGGGGTTGATAGGGGACAACTGCGCTTCGTGTTTGGCTGCAGCGGAAGATCCCTCAGGCGGGGGTTTGGCTGGAAGCTGGTGGCGCGCGTGGGCACGGGTGAGTCAGATTAATAATCAACGTGCGATCGTCATGACGTTCATGGCTGATGGGATTGTGGGATGCTGGTGGTGGTTCAGGCAAACGATCAATCGGGGTATATAGGCGCGGCCATAGTAGGTTGTTTCGCCGCTATCCTCTTCGGATGGTATCTCGGTAAATGGGCTATGGGCAGATGGAAGACGGGTCGTAAGACTGAAAACGAGTCCGAGTTACCAGGAGAGTCAGCAGTCGAAGGTGCGGTTTGAATTGGCATTGGCGCGAAAGGACGACGAGCATATATCAAGCACCTTTATATCAAGAGCGTAGTGATATCAACATGGCATATCGTCTTCTACATATTGTTATTGTACAACGCTACAAATAGCTCAATCGATATACAAGATTCCTCGATCATGACAAGCGACTATCTCGTCAACTGGAATCAAGAGGGACATATCTCCTCCATTACCCAACAACATGCAAGTGACCCAAAAATGTCGAAATCCCAAAATGTCAAGAAGTACAGACCGGCTCTCCCCACGGCCAAAGTCGGCCTGAGCCACTCAGCCTTCCGCATTCGCAGGAGGATGTCCTCTCAAAGCCCTTTCGAGCCTTTTCAGAACCTTGATCTCCTCTCCGCCGTCGTCGAATGTATCGAGCTCTCCGTCCATGATGGCCTGGACGACCTCGGGACTACGAAGGGCTTTGGTCGCTTTGCGGAACTCCAGTATTCGCTGATCTATCAAACGCCACATTAGCCACGGCTCAATATCGCCCAATGAGACAGCAGAGGAGGGATATGGACAAGAGGTTGTTCCCCTATTGGGCAGTGGGGGAAGGACTCACTGTACTCTTCGAGATCGTTCCGCATCTTGTCGGCTATATCCCGCTCCATCCCCCTCACTACCTCGATCAAGATTTTGGTCCTGCAGGTCAAGTTAGCTCTGGGAATGCTGAGAGGTAGTGTACCGAGATCAACCTACCTCTTGCTCCCGCTCTCTTTCCTCCCCCATGCACTCAGGACTTTTCGTGCGAGCTCGCCGTGGCTCAAAGACTTTTTGATGGCTTCGGTCATCGAGAGGATAGCCTTGTCCCTGACGACTTTCTAAAGTCGCGTCCAAAACCCATCAGCACCAATCTATACACGCGTGAGAGTGAGAGGGACAAGCTAAGCGACGAGGAGGAATGCCAACTGACAGTCAACATGTCGCACCGGACTTTCGAAGGAGACTTGATTATGGGCGGTTTGAACACGCTTGGTCCGACTGATGAAATCCGTCGATATTTAAGGGGCGTCGCTACGTCGATTTACCAATGTCAGCGCCCGGATATCCACGATACCCCACAAAGAACACTTACTGCCATTGTAGCAAGTATACGGGCCGTCTTTCTCAGCCGTGGCAGGCTCTACACTCCTCAACATCTTCTCCGCGCGTATCCGTTGATCTCTCGTCAGTTTCAGCTCGGAGCCAGTACCTTCTTCCGAGTCATCGAGGTAGGTGACCCCTCTGACAGGCGTGACGATCTCCGTTTCCGTCGGAGCATCTCGCCTCCGTTTTGGAGGTCTCGAGGGGCCAGCCGGAAGCTGGAGGGGTGGAGGTGATGAACGCCGTTGGTTCTGGTGGGGTACCTCTCGAACTCGAATTGGTTGGAGCACGCTCACTGGGCTCTGAGGCGTCACTCGTTCCAACTGAGGGGTGTGAGATGCAGCTGACGTTGATGTGGAAGCGGCGTCGGGTGACAACCTCGGTGAACCATCCAAAGTCACCGACGACGAAGAAGACAGCTTGCTTCTCCTGCTTGCAGGTTTCTCAACCCTTTCCATTCGAGGGGTGGCACTGGTTGCCGGAACAGCTGATTGGCCGACACTTCCACTAGAACTCGCTTGCACAAGCGCGACGGCTGAAGATTGCCTCGTGGCTTCCCTTGAGACCTGCCGTGACGGCTCCTCCAGTGCAGACGCATGACGTGGAGACGATGAAGCAACGACTTCACCTGCAATTACAGCAGTCGACGCTCGCAATGATGGCGGCTTGAATGGTCGGTTGATATTCTGACCAACGCCCGCTTCGCCGAACGAGGGCGCCGGTAACGTGGGTAACGTAGGTAACGTAGGTAACGCAGGCGCCCGCTGAACTCCCTGTATAGGACGCGCAGAAGTCATTGCGCGACCCGGTGGTGCTCTGAGTCTTCGTCGTGCTGATGCACCATTTAAGATATCCACCTCCTCCCCACTCGATAAGACTGCATCGCCGTATAGTTCCGCCAACGAGTTCGGTAGCGAAGAGTCGGACGAGAGCGGTGCCGGGGCGAGATCAGGAGATGCCGGTCTTCCCTCATTGTCGATGGGCGAGGGTGCGGGAATGGCTTCAGTCAGGCGCAAAGATCGTGCCTTTACCTCTTTGGGATTACGACAGACCTATCGAATGATTCTCACAGTCAGGCAAACGTCTACGAAGCATGAATGGATACGCACATCGCACATCTTATCACAGTAGCTCATCATGACCTCCGGGTCGTTCTCGTCAATATTTGTTTCCCCAAAATACCGGCATATGCCAACATGACGGCACTGTTTAGTGGATTCAAAGTAATTCCGAAGCTGTCAAACAACGAATGAGCAAGATACTATGTGTCAAAGCGAACGAACACCTCACCAGGTTGAAACTCCGTAGAGAAGCGGAACGAGGCGTAATGTCCTCTTGGTTGGCTTCGTCTCGCTCGGTGACTGCAGCGGACCTCTTCTGCTTGGCCATCTCTCGCTCAACTAATGAGCGGGCGTACAAGGCGTCCTCGCGACTGTAATATGCGAGACAATGAGATATCTAAGGCCAGGGTCAGTGCCCTTCTAGCCAATTTATCCTCCGAAGTAGACTCACGTGCTCATCACGTCCAGCACGACCAGTCTCTTGGTAGTAGCCTGCATGAGAATGTCAGATATCATCATTCCGACTCGGGACGCTATCTCACCTTCGAAGCTTTTCGGCATATCATAGTGAATGACGTAGCGCACATGTGGTTGATCCACACCCTGCATTCATGATTTAGTAATAGTCCAACTCGTCTCGGACGAGGACATACCATGCCAAATGCAATGGTTGCCACAATGCACTCAATACTGCCTGAGTTCCAGCCATGCATTCTGGCCTTCTTCACATCCGATCGGATATCCTGATAGTATGCTGCAGCGGTGATACCACGAT
Organism: Cryptococcus sp. GC_Crypt_5; assembly: GCA_026538355.1. Lineage (NCBI taxonomy): Eukaryota > Fungi > Basidiomycota > Tremellomycetes > Tremellales > Cryptococcaceae > Cryptococcus > Cryptococcus sp. GC_Crypt_5. The sequence goes on from JALPBZ010000115.1 coordinate 18,897, forward strand.
TGCAGAGTGCAGTTGCCACTTCATCGCACTGCCTTCTGGTCAGCACGAGAGCAAGCGTACGCAAGAAGCATACTCGCAGCTCGCTTTGTCCGACAGTAGACTAATCCTGTCACGCATGGTCTTGTTATCCCGTTGGCTTCGTTCCGCCGTCTAGCCTGCGGACGATACTCCTCTATGAAGTCGCCTATGTCGTCGACAACGTCGGTATCAGGGTCCATATCTTCATCTTCGGAGCCTTTGCCCTTGCATCGGACCTGCAAAGACTGTCAGCAACTCCATCAATAGCGATCGTAGCGCTTACAGAGTAGAAGAGATTTCTCCTGTTGAACGGCATGACCCATTGTCCGTAACCTTTATCTATGCGTAGAACGCTGACAATATCATCTCGCACTTCTTTAGTAGCGGATGCAGTAAGAGCCTGTTTATCGTTGTCTCAGCTATCGTATACAAGCTAGTGACTGGGCATACCGTCACAGGGATTCCTGGATACCGTTCACGAAATTTGCCAAGATCGCGGTACGTCTGATACGCAGTGGTAAGCAACATTCCATCAATTCGATGTGGCACTCACTGGACGAAAGGTCTTGCCCCATTCCTTGTGATTGTTCGATCAGCTTTGGCCACCGGTACTCAAAAACGTGACTCACCGTGATGGTATGAGCCTAACATTGGTGTCGCAGAGTCAGCTTCACGCGTAGCAAGATCGAAAGGTGACACCCACCTCGTCAATGACAAACCGCGTGATCTGCTTCTGCTTGTAGGCGACTTGGAACATGTCCTGATACCTAGGGGCAAGCAATGCCTCTGGGGTGACGTAGAGCAAGCGGATCTCTGGATGGCCCATCCGCATTTGTCGGCGGGTCTAAAATGGAACGAAGAGGTGTTAACTAAAATGTCCACGATGACGTTCTTGCAGATCTGGAGCGCACCTCCTTGACTGCCTCCTCTGGGACATCCTGATTGAGCATGGCCACCCGGATGTTCCTCTGCTCCAGTGCTTGCACTTGGTCTGCCATGAGCGACAATAGAGGTGAGACGACTATAGTGATGCCATGCTCGCAGGTGATGGCTGGGAGCTGGAAGCAGATCCTGTAGTCGAGCACTTCGTTAGGCCATATATACCTCAAAATTGCATGTCAGCGTGACTTACGATTTGCCCAGACCGGTGGGTGCGACTACCACGAGATCACAGCCCTTGAGCGAGTACGTGCAGATCTCTAGTTGTGGAAATCGGAAGTCGTTATGACCCCAATCTAAGCATCTGATAAGCATATCTGCTGCGCGGATAGGCGGAGGGAAACGCTTACAACGCTTCAGGTTTCTCCGCAAGACAGACTCCTTTTCCTGCGGTGAGATCGTTCTCTTCCATTGTCGCTTCAAAGGCACAAAGTTGTTCCTCGCATACTGAGCGGGGTAGAGCCGCAAGCTCAGCTGAAGCAATGAGCTACCCGAGAGATGACTAACCTGTGATGACTGCAAGAGATTGTTGTAAGGCCGCTCTGCCGGTGTCGAACTGGGCATTGACGTGAGTTGCGTCATCTTTTCATTGCTTGTTGTCAGATTATACGGGTAGGGAGAGCGGTATCAAGCAGACAAGAAATGTGGCCGGCAGTCTGCTCGTCACAACGCTATCGTCCCATGGTGGTATCGCTGTGAGTGGTCGACAATGCGAAACAGACTCAGTAAAGATGCGATGGATGTCAGACAATTGTATACAACAGCGGTAGTGAGCGGCAAAACAGCAAGGAAGATGATGTGTGTCAATCGAGAGCGGGATCAGATCTGAGGCACGCAGTGAAAAACCAGTCGCGCTATGAACAGCATTTAGGTGCGCTGCAAGTGCAGGTACACCCACGCCTAACACGAAAGACGCGTGGTCTGAGCGCGTGTTTGTCAACAACAAACCACCTGACATCAACAGAAAAATGATTGTCCCTAGACGCATCAACATCGACATTGAATATTATACTGAACTTGTTCATCGTCACATCGTTAACCAGTAGTCTTTGGGCGATATGGACGACCCGTTCGCAAGTCCCCTTGCGGGCAGACTGCCGCGACAACGATCTCGGCCAAATCTCCAGCATCCCCTTCCTGCTCCTCCATCATCACGGTCTCTCGCTTCCATGGACCGAACGCCATCACCGCCGCGCAAGGCAGAGGCATCGGCGCAATCGTTAAGGCAGCATCTACAAACTCTCTTGGAGCAGAAATCGTCCCAGCTTCAAATGCTGGGTACGATGGGACAGGAGATCTTGAAACAGCAACAAGAGCTGGAAGAGCGGATACGAGGCTTCGAGGATGCCGATTTGGAGGACGACGCTGCACTCGACGAGGATACGAGGAACAAGTTGAAAGACCTTGATCAGGCTATGAACTCGTGGGAAGATCAGAACGAAGGAATGATGAAAGAGCTCGGCGGCAAGGTGAGCTAGGCAGCTAAGAGACCGCTGTGATGTTGGCTGAAACCAACAAAGGCCCCGGATATATCAGAGGTACCTCAAGTGGACGTCGCATCGCCAACCAAGGCGACAGCAAATGGCGCTCCCAGCACACTCAGTCGCAGGCAACGCAATGCCCAACATCGTACCCTCGACATGGAGTTTGCTACTGAGATCGGACAGAACCTATTGGTCGAAGTTCGTCGGCTACAAACTCTCTTGAACGAACGAGATCGCGCACTCGGGAAACTCGGTGAGGAAAAGGACAACTGGGAGACGGAGAAACAGAGTATTCTGGCCGCAGTCCGCTCGGCGGAAAGCAGTGTTGGTAGGTGTAAACTTTCATAGCAGGTATTGTGGAGGCTAACATTGATGGACAGAGCGTTATAAGGAGGAGAACTGGAATCTCGAAGTTAATTTGCAAGAACTCCGAACAACCTTTGCCGATGTCCAAGATCAGCTCAAGAAGACCAACGCGGAACAAGCTCGTCTGACCAAATCACTCGTCTCAACCCGTGAGATGGCCGAAGCCCACAAGACCGACGCGGAGAAAAGTGCTCAGCTGGTCGCCGAGCTCAAGGTCAAGCACGAGACAGAGATGGCGCAAGCACGAAAGGCGAGCGCTGGTTTGCAACGGGACAAGAGTGACCTGCTTGGCGAGCTTAACATGGAACGCCAGAGGAGGGTCAGTGCAGGCCGTGGTAGAATGTCACGCGGACCTAGTGCTAGTCCTGGGCTGCTTGGACCCAACGGTGTTGAAGATGACGAGGACGTCTTTGCTGCCGGGAATAAGTGCGGCAGCCCCACCAAGCGAGGACCAGGATTCGACGCGGACGACAACGCTTTGTCGCCCTCTCAGCTCTACGAATCCGACTTTGACTCGCCGAACCCTACGCCATCCAAGCCATTCCCCAGATCACCTCTCGGTGAGATGTATGTCAACGAGATTGACGAACTGCGGAACGACCTGGAAAAGGCGCACAGGGAGATCGAGGCACTCAAGGGCGAAACACATCGAACTCGAGCCAACTCCTCGTCGTCAAAAGCGAGCGTTGACGAATTTGGGGCTCGAACTCCTGGTGGTGATTGGGAAGAGGACGAAGCGACTATCGGCGGAGGAGGCCGCGGCCGTGGATCGACCCGTGGCAGGCGAGGACGAGGAAGGGGTATTGCAGCGACCATCGGACGAAAGCTCGGCTTCGCGCGTCAAGTGTCAAGCCTCAGCAGCACGCCAGGTGACAAAAGCTTCAATTCGGCGAGCTCTGGAACACCTGACCTTTTGCGGACTCGAGGCATCTCCGCCAGTCCCGCGCCATCGTCTCCCGGCGGCGAAATGCTTGGACGATCCTTGGGACAAAACAATGATTCGATGGAGATGCTCAACTCGCCCAGCTCCACCCCAAGCAACAGGAGCACGACGAGCTTCCTTGGCCCTTCGACTGCTCTTGCCGACGAGATCGGGACACAAGTCTCCGCTCCCACCTCAGCATACGTGGATGCGGGCATCATGACCGACGACTGGTCGCCAGAACACGGTCTCAGCTCATCGACCAGTGCCGATTCCTCGCTCGAACCGCCTCAGCTTCTCACTGCTGCTCCTACGCAATCTACTGTTGGAGGCTGGGACCTACAGACTCCCAAAAGACCCACATTCGGGGAGCCTGCGATCGCCGATGGCAGCCCTTCGTCGCGCAGCATCGTCGGGGACACCACGCCTACCAAGAAGAATGTTCCTCTGCCCCCGATGCCCAGCCGACTCCAGAACGTCTTCACTCGCTCCTCGTCGATAGAGGATGGTATGTCCACGGCTACTGACACCGAGGCGGACTACGAGGACGCTCGCGAGACTGTTGGTACTCTGACACCGAGTCAGTCTCACTCTGAGCTACCAACGGACACCGAGGCTTACCAGACTGGTCAAGACTGGAACGCCGAGTCGAGCGCAGGCGAGGACAGCGACGACGATGATCGACAGCGCGAGCACACACAGCGCACTCTCCGCATCTCGGGTATGGGCGCCGCAGCCGCAGCCGCAGCGACCGGCAGCTGGGTCGCAGCCCGCCAAGCGCACAAGATGGCGAGCCGCGACAAGGTCCACGAGCGAATCGTGGAAGTGCCCGTCGAGAGGATCGTCGAAATCGAAAAGATCGTCGAGGTCCCCGTGGAGAAGATCGTGGAACGAATCGTCGAGGTCCCCGTCGAGGTTGAGAAACTGGTCGAAGTACCAGTGGAGCGACTGGTGGAGAAGATCGTCGAGAAGATCGTCGAAGTGGAGAAACGGGTCGAAGTCCCCGTTGAGAAGATTGTCGAAATCGAAAAGATCGTCGAGAAGATCGTGGACAGAATCGTGGAAGTCCCGGTTGAGAAGATTGTGGAGGTCGAGAAGATCGTCGAGAAGATTGTCGACAGGATCGTTGAAGTGCCCGTGGAGAAGATTGTCGAGGTACCAGTCGATCGAATTGTCGAGGTCGAGAAGATCGTAGAGAAGCTGGTCGACAAGATAATCGAAGTACCGGTGGACCGGATAGTCGAGGTCGAAAAGATCGTGGAGAAGATTGTCGAGGTACCAGTGGACCGAATCGTCGAGGTCGAAAAGATCGTCGAAGTCCCCGTCGACCGTATCGTCGAGATCGAGAAGATCGTCGAAAAACTCGTGGACAAGATAATCGAAGTCCCAGTCGACCGAATCGTTGAAGTCGAAAAGATCGTCGAAAAGATCGTCGAAGTCCCAGTCGACCGTATCGTCGAAGTTGAGAAGATCGTCGAAAAGCTCGTGGACAAGATAATCGAAGTTCCGGTCGAAGTCGAGAAAATCGTTGAGAAGACAATCGAAGTTCCGGTCGACCGAATCGTTGAGGTCGAGAAGGAAAAGATTGTCGAAGTACCGGTCGAAGTCGAGAAGATCGTTGAAGTACCTGTCGATCGAATCGTGGAAGTCGAGAAGATCGTCTACGTCGACAAGGTCGTCGAGGTTCCTGTCGAGGTGGAGAAACTGGTGGAAGTGGAGAAGATCGTCGAAGTGGAGAAGATCGTCGAGGTTCCTACGACGGTGGAAGTCGAGAAGATCGTCGAGCGGATCGTGGAGAAGGAAGTTGAAGTCCCCAAGATCGTCGAGGTCGAGAAGATTGTCGAGGTGGAGAAGATTGTGGAAGTCGAGAAGATTGTGGAGAAGATCGTAGAGGTGGAGAAGATCGTTGAAGTAGAGAAGAGAGTCGAAGTCCCGATCATAGTCAACGTCCCTGTCGAAGTGGAGAAGGTCGTCGAGCGTATCGTAGAGGTTGAGAAGCCTGTCGAGCGGATCGTCGAAGTCGAAAAGATTGTTGAGGTCGAGAAGATCGTGGATAGGGTGGTGGAAGTACCGAAAGAGGTGGTAGTGGAGAAGATAGTAGAAGTGGAGAAGATCGTAGAAGTGGAGAAGATCGTGGAGGTGATCAAGGAGGTGCCCGTGGAGAAGATCGTCGAGCGAATAGTCGAAGTCCCCGTGGAAGTGGAGAAGATCGTGGAAAAGATCGTGGAAGTCCCCGTGGAAGTGGAAAAGATCGTCGAGAAGATCGTCGAAGTCCGTGTCGAGGTCCCCGTCGAGGTCGAGCGCATCGTCGAGGTTGAGAAACGCGTCGAAGTCCCTGTCGAGGTGGAACGCATCGTCGAAAAGCGGATCGAGGTCCCGGTCGAAGTGGAGAAGATCGTCGAGGTTCGCGTCGAGGTTCCTGTCGAAGTGGACCGCATCGTCGAGGTCGAGAAACGAGTCGAGGTGCCGGTCGAGGTCGAAAAGATCGTCGAGAAGATCGTCGAGGTCCCAGTCGAGGTGGAAAAGATCGTGGAGCGAATCGTCGAAGTCGAGAAGCGCGTCGAAGTACCTGTTGAGGTGGAGAGGATTGTCGAGAGGATTGTGGAGGTCCCTGTCGAAGTCGAAAAGGTCGTCGAGAAGATTGTCGAGGTACCCGTCGAAGTGCAACGCATTGTCGAGAAGATCGTTGAGGTGCCCGTCGAGAGGATCGTGGAGCGAGTCGTCGAGAAGATCATCGAGGTCCCTGCTCCAACACTCAAAGCGGTACAGTCGGACTCCAGCATTCAGACGGAACCTCTGGCTGCCGCAAGCACGTCGCCACTTGCTCCTCCTGCGGACATTGGCCTTTTCCGCGTCTCGCCTGGCACCAATCTCGATTTCCTCAAATTGCCTCCACCGCCCGGCTCAATGGGTAGCAGGAACAGTCGACGCGGCTCATCTGAGAACTTGGCCGGTCTTGCCGACTCAGGCTTGCCTGCAAGCAGAGACTTGGCGCCGCCCCTCGCGATCGATGGCCTGCCTTCGCCCTCGCAATCAGACCCCTCTTCGCCCGGTCCTGACAAGTCCAGACCACCAACGATGTATTTGCCGCCCCCGCCTACTATGCCTCCTCCCACCAACACTACCATGAAGAAGATGTCGACTGGGCCTCCTCCTCGCCCAACTTCGCCTCCACCGGACGACTATCTGGCACGCGCCTCAACACCAACTGCTCAGATGGTTACATCCCGAAGGATCAGTCGCACCGCTCCCTCATCCGCAGCTGCCGCCATCCGCCTTGCTACTAGCGATATGCCACCTCCGTCTGCCCCAGCATCGCGACAGGCATCTCGAGCAAGCTTTAAACCGCCGCAGTCCACGACCACCACACCGGTCAGAGAAAGTGACCCATCTTGGCTCAGAAGCAGAGATAGTGTCAAGAGACGTGCGCACAAGGTTATCTCTTCCAACAACGGATACGCTTCAGCGAGTTCCAGCACTTCAGGCCACGAACGGGATCACAACCACAACCCGTCTATGTCGTCTTTGGAGAGCTTCGCAAACGTGCCAAAGTCGAAGGCCACTGCCCAGCATGGCTCGACCGATCCGGCTACGATCCACGCTATCACGCAGACCATGATCGGCGAGTATCTCTACAAGTACACCAGGCGAACCGTTGGCAAAGGTCAATCAAGCAACCGACACAGGCGTTTCTTCTGGGTCCACCCGTACACCAAGACCTTGTACTGGAGCTCCGAGGATCCGGGTAGCACCGCAGCATCAGAGTCGTCAGCCAAGAGTGGTGAGTATAGTTGTGCTTCGATTTGTGGGTTTCACTGAATAGCGGCGCAGTCTTCATATCGAGCGTCCGAGCGATCGAGGACCACAACATCCAGCCGCCCGGCTTGTTCAGTCAAAGCATTGTCGTTGCCACGCCTGGACGTGAGATTCAGTTCACTGCTCCCGACAAGGAGAGACACGATCTTTGGTTGGCCGTGAGTACTGCTGCAATGCAAAGATGCTGTATGCGCGAACTGACAGCTGCGATTTAGGCATTACAATTCCTGCTGCAACAGCAAAATCCTGCCAACACAGACACTATAAAACAAAGCGCTTCCCGTACTGCCCTTGCTTCCATTCCGGACGAGCAGGGTCGTTTGACAATGCCAAAATCGCCAATGTCCCTGCGAAGCCTCAACTCCGATGCTCGGTCGTATAACGACAGCATCACCCCGAAAGCGCAACGTGCTTCTTCGTCTTTGGCGATGCGCCCCGGCTCGTCCCTCAGTGGTAAACGAGCTGGGACTGCTGCGCACGAGTTCCTCAGACGACATGATGTTCCAGCTACCATCCATGGCGGGCACAGGTTCAAGGGAACGTACAAGGGCGCACCCATCGTTGGCGGTGATGAGGACTTCGATATGGTCCTGAGAGACGACGGCGATGATCCCGATGCGTCATTTGAGGGGTTGGACAATGTGCGAGGTGAGTCTAGTTCCCACAACACGTTAATGGGCCGATACCGATGCTGACTTGCCGAATAGCCTGCTGTGACGGCAAACACTTGGTGGGACAAGGACACCATCACCACCACGATCACGGATCCTCCAATGTCCCGCGCACTCCAGCTCGATCCCAGACGCCCTCGATGCGAGGCTGGTCGGTGAAGTCACGGAGGACGTCGAACGCGTCCTCCAAGCCCCTCAGAGCGGCAACGTACGATGCGCCAGAAGAGGACCAGAGTATCTTCGCTACGGCGAAGAAGCAGGGACGGTCGAAATCGGCCATGGGCCTTAGGGAGAGTAATAGGGAAGGGACCATGACGCCTACTCCTACTGATACAGCGACGCGGAGGCGGCCGTAGAATCCCGGGATTAGCAACTTGTTGAGAGAGCAGGAGGGCGGTCGTGCGATGTGGGCATATGTTTCTTGATTCTGGCTGGCTGCAGTATCCGCGGGTCTATTTTACTATTCACGTGTGCATCGATTTGGTCGAGCATCTGTATACATGCAGCAATTGATATTGCAATTTCTCGTGATACGGTACAACGACGGTATAATGAGATGAAAGCTCGCCAATGGAGTTCCCATCACTTTGCCTTTCGTATGCATGGGGGGCCGTCGGGGTAGCTTCCTTCGGCAACCACGCAGAGCGGCCAAGCTGCATGTTATGACCCCTGCTCGGAGAGTGGTCATTACTGGCTGTGGTACGATAGCCAGATAGCCGGCGTCACCGGGATGGCTCCACGGGCTTAGTCACGACGACAGTAACTGGCGCAGGAGGTCGCCTTGGGGATCAAGTGCCGTCGGACAGTTGAGATTCTCCTACGCAAATCGGAAATATTCCCATCCTACCCAGTTGGCTATAGCGAACCACGCCGTGACTGGCACGAGTAGCGGGACGAGGTACTTGTAATGCTCATCCTCGCAGATCGGCTGAACGAGGGGGATCTGCAAGACAGACCACTTATTAGCACATCCTGATTGCGCTTTACAAGCGGTCGTCCAGCTCACAGATGCTGGACAGTAGATGTACGATATAGCCAGTAGCGCAGATACGGCTGAAACACCGAATGCGAGGGTTGAGAAGATGTACAGAGCAGTCGCTGATACTGCTTTGAGTGGAGGAGGAGCAAATGTTATATGCGCTGCGGTGGCGTGTTCGGAGGACGTCAGCTCGCCTGACTCCGAGGCAGTCTTTGTCGTCTCCGACATCGCCGGCGTCACGTCCAGACACGTGTAAGAGCAAGATCGAATGGATGGTTGAAGGAGGTGGGTGAACGGTGGAATGTATTTGAAACACCATTTCCGTTTCCCCGCATTTCGCATCAATTGTCAGTTGGATCAAAACAAACAACAAGGACACGCAGCAAATCACCTTTCATACTCTGACTCACATACAACATCCATTCAAGCATCAAACAAGCATACCAAGACCAGCAGCAATTTCCCGTCCTCACCATTCACCACTCTCGTGCGATGCGGTGACGCAGTGAAAGACCAGTGAAAAGGCAGAGACACGTAGACTCGACAATCAGTTTACCCCGCGTTGCATCAACAGACGAAGGAACGAGAAACGATAATCAATTGTCTTTCGGTCCAGGCTTGATCGCGAGGCGGGATAGCAGCATTCATCAAGGAGAGTAGTGATTGGGGTGATGGAGTAGTATACGCGATATCCGTCACCAAGGAGTGCACGAGGTGAGCAGTATTGACTGGGTGTATCGTACGGAGAGCGCGAAGTGTTAATGCGCAGCCTCTTTCTAGCTATCGCAGCCTTGCTCTAGTCAGTTTGCGAGCGGCAAGATGCCTCGGCCTTCCCGTCCGTTCCGCAAAAGATCACAATCCCCGCCCCCGACGTCTCCAGCTGGGCCTGCTCAAGATCCTTCTCGAGTTCGATCACGCTTGCATGCTCTCTTCACGCCCAATGGGAGCAGTCTAGAGACTGAAGTTCCCACCGCTGGGCCATCCCGGTCGCCATCACCCATATATCCAACAGACGGATCACGAGCAGAAACGACCGAGCCTTCACTGTTCGGTGGAACCGATGTCGCTCGAGCTTATTCAGAACCCGTGCCGGGGCTGGGGCACGATGTGCACGCAGAACAGTTCACTGTACCAGAGCAGCCTGATAGGGAGGCAATAAAGGTCTTGATCGTAACGTGGAATATGGGAGATGCTCTGGTGAGTCTGAAACATTGCACATTTCCCCACACGCATGCTAACGATACTTGTATATAGCCCAAAGGAGATCTATCCGTTCTTCTAGGTCATATACCGCCCTACCAACCTCCTTTACCAAGCGATGATCTACCTCAGTTACCCGTCGAAAACGCTCATCCGTACCACATCGTTGTAATAGCAGGGCAGGAATGCCCCACTCCTAGCGGTGCGCCGCGAGGTCTTGGAGGTGGCTTGATGAAAGGAGTGACGCTGCGGCATAAACGGGAGGCTAGAGAGAAGGAGAAGGACAAGGAGAAGGAGAAGGAAAAGAGAGATGGAACAGCAGTCGACCCAACGGACAAAGATTCCGAGGAAGGAAGATCGGCAAGATCGCCGTTGCCCGGCTCGGACGAGAATGGGGAAGACGAGCAAGACGCACAGCGATCATGTGCGGCTAGTCCTGTCACCCCACACACCCCATTCTTGCATCGACAGCCGCCTGCGACGAAAGGATGGAGTCAGATGTTAGACGGTGAGTCGACTTTGTAGTGGTATCACGAAGTGAAATGACTTTGCTGAAGTGAGTAACAGACTACTTCTGCGGGCCTGGTGCCCGTACCGATGGTATGATGCCATCCATGACTCCCTCGCCACGCGACTCGCCTTCACCTTTCCCACCACATACAGCCGGGTTTCCCGGTTCACAGCCCATCCTACTCCGCTCTGCATCAGCGCCAATCACGCCAACGGCACCTATTTCCATTCCCAACTCACTTGCTGCACCCAGCACTCACCTCCATCCTCATATGTTGAGCCCTTCACCACTTGCTCGTTCTCGGTCTTCTTTCGACTCAACCTCCTCATCATCTTCAAGCGAAGTGGAACGCAGCTTTTTCGTGCCCCCCGCATCTCATGATGAGCATCTACAATCCTCTTCGGCGCCATCGAAACCGCGAGTAGAAAGACCGGAGATCGTCATTCCTGTTGACGAACCGCTGAAAACGGCCGCAGGCAACGGATCATACGTCCATGTGGTGAAAGAGAGACTACTGGGGATGTATCTCACAGTATACGTTTACAAAGGGTGCGAGCACCTGATACAAGGTATGCCGTGGTGACTATATGACATTATCAAGCTGACACCTCACAGGACTTGACAAGGACTATGTCACTGCAGGTCTGGCGGGTGGCAGGGTAGGCAACAAAGGCGGAATGTGAGTTTATCTCATGGGTCTTGATGATCAAAAGGTGTGAAGAGTGACTGACGGTACCTATTGGTGATCAGTGGAATCAGCCTGAAGCTTGGCGATCACCGCTTCTTGTTTGTCAACTCCCACTTGGCAGCTCACGCTGGCCGGCAAGCAGCCCGGCTAGCAAACATTGCTAAGATCAAGGAAGAGCTTCGACTAGATTGTTTCCTCCCGAAAGAAGACCCTAGAGCGTCTTTACCTGGTGAGTGCGACGCATCAAGGATTGTGGCGACTTGCTGATAGGAACACAGATCTCACTGATAGATTCGATACGGTATTCTGGTGCGGTGATCGTGAGTCAACTCCTCGATGCTCCTCGTCATTGGCTAAGAAACGTCACAGTCAACTTCCGATTGGAGCTGTCGCGACTACATGCGGATTGGCTGATTGAGCAGAAGAGTGAGTGAGCTCCCCACCGTGACACATTCGTATCCTGATCAGCACAACTCCAGAGTACACCGAAGCTCTCATGTGGGATCAACTGAGATTGGCGATGAACGATCCGGAGGCGAACCCCTTTCCCGGTTTCGAAGAGGGCGAGATCGACTTCCCATGCACGTTCAAATATGACGTGAGCGAAGACAATTCTTATGCGTTTGATAATTGACTAACGGTGTCATATCAGGTTTGGAAAAGCGTACGCGCAACGAATAGAGATCTGAGAAGAACATTGCGCCGACGCAAATCGTCTGCCTCCGCTGCTCAAGTTGATGGAGGCACCAGCATGACTGCACACAACAATCTGTCAGGCGTCCCTGAAGGCGATGACTTGGAGGAGGTCATCGACCCCAATTGCGAGGAGAAAGACCAACTCGAAGAGTCGTTTGCCGCACAGAGAGACAGCGAGGAGGAGTATACTGATGCCGGTCTATCGAGACACTCCTTCGAGTCAAGTCGATATACCTCTGCTGCGCCTTCGACCGCTGGTACAGACATTGAGGACGGCGAATCGGACGATATACCTCCCTTTGGTCAACAGGCGCACAAACATCGGCCACTGGAGCAAGCTATCAAAGAGAAAACTCGGCATCTCCTTGGACTGGTAAAGATGGACGGGATCCTCCCTTCCACGCCAAAAAGGGGACCTCTCGGTCGACGAGTATCTAAACCGAAACGTAATATCTCTTTACGACGACGACAGGCAGTCGATGATGACTTTGATGCGCAATCTCGTCGAAGTTCGATGTCATCTATTGTCTCGCGGGACGACCTACCTCTGGCTCGATCCTCATACGAAGGCCGACGCATCTCAGGTTCCGCCACTCAATCCAAGATCCAAACTTCGACTGACGATGCAATCCTGTCAGTGCCTCTAAGTGCGATCGCGAAGAAATCTGACATTTCAAGTTACAGCTCGTCCCCGCCCAAGGAGAGCAACAGACCGCCTTTGACGAAAAGAGTGTCTTTGATGAAAAGGACTATGTCCGGGATATCCACTCGGGAAGACGTTGACGATGATGAGGACGACCCAATTGGTACGGATATCGATAATCGCGAGGGAGTGTATGATACTTCCAAGAAGCAGAGGGTCCCCAGCTGGGTGAGTAACGATGCGCTGCAGCATCTGCATAACGATAAACTGACGCTGTGTTCGCAGTGCGACCGCGTACTATGGAAAGCACATGTTGTCCCAGACCCCGAACCAGAAGCGGGCCCATCAGATGAATTGCTGGACGTGCCGTCTCTAGATCGTGACAGACCACTCACTCGACTCTCCGCGGCCTTTGCGAACTTCGGAGGCCACTTCCGTTCGATGCACATGGGACGAACCGCATCTATGGATGTTCCTAGTCAAGATCGCGGGCGCGGCATGCCCTCGGAAGTATCTTATGCGAACCAATCGCAGAGGTCCATTACCAGTACTATCGAGACGACCCTTGTGGCCTCGCCGCCTGGCTCACCGACGGTAGATGCAGAGTCGCCCCTCGAGTCGCCCGGTCTGATCCCGGCACCTCGGAGAGCGTCTCCCGCTCGATCGCCATCACGGCTACAATGCAAATTTCCCTACCCCATTAGCCAGTCTTCGCCCTTATCCCGTCCATCGAGTCCTACTCGGATCGGCAGAGGCTTGCGGGGTACAAAGTCCGACATGCCCTCGCCTGAGCTTGCAATCGACACCGAGAAGATGCCTTCGTATTTCGTCAGTCAAAGTACCCCTGAACAGCATCATTCGATGATCATGGTTGACTCGCCGTCGTCGCCAACCGTGGAAAGGCTTCGCGTGACCTTGTCGCGTTCCTCGCGACCGCGCTCAAATTCTGATGTGGTGGTTGGTGGTGCAGCCCAGCCCAGCTTGAACGGAGAAGCAGTAGATGAGAAAAACCAGTCCAAGAGGGCCAGAGTGAGCGATGGTCATTTGACCAATTCGCCTGCTCGATTAGTGCCAACACACGCAAAGACATTGGCAGTACTGCCCCGGCCAGAAACGGGCTCTGGGAGGAGTTACGATCGACCGATATCCGCACAGAACATTCTAAGTGGTACAAATGGGTGCCCACCGCTCGCCCCACCATTATCAACAGACGCAACCCTTACTCCGACACCCAGCAAATGGCTCCCATCTCCCGAACGGCAGAACAGTCCAAAGCGAGAACAATTACACCACTCACGATCCGGACCTACGACTTCCGAGTCAAATCATCCGAACGGAAACGCTACACTGAGGGAGAGCGACAAGAACGCCTTCGTGCGATTCCTCCGCGACCTTCCTGGATGGTTGCACGTCCGCGCTTCGACTGTACCTGGAGAAAGGACCAGTGCGGGTGAAGCAGTATCTGGCCCGCCTGCATTCCGGAGACATCAACAAGGAGAAGTTGTTTGTCTGCATTATGGCACTATTGACGATGCTGGGTGAGTCTGCGGTGTCAGTATCGCAAGTGTTTGTAATCCAGATTGCTGATTCACTGTTTTGCAGGATGAGACAGCTTGAAGGGCGATCGGACCATCGACCAGCTATATTCTCCGCCGCCGTTTACGTATGAGCATATGAAAAGACGGACAGCCTTCGTGTGACCATTCTCGCTCTGGAACCACCTCAAGTCAGCGATGTACTCGTATCGTGTTCAATCTAGAATAGATGTCAAGCGGATATAGAGGCTACTACTGTAGCAGGCGTGGCAGATGACAGAAAACATTTTAGAGATCTAGAAGACTCAAGGCAGTAATACTAAGACGCATTCACCCATACCTTCCATATTTACAGTGACACGGCAGAAGCCTTGCCAACGATGCATGACCTGCTGCAGATCTTTTGTCACCGATGGTGTTCAATGCAGTATAGGTCGCGCCTCACGGTATCAATCAAGTAAGCGTGCTGGTGTACACCCGTGCCACCGCTCAAGGCCAGTCGGAGCTACAGTATGTGTCAGCGCCTCGCTACAGTATCTGACTGGGAAGCTGGTCTTGACACACTGCCGCTTTCTTCAACCCCTTTCGCTTCCCAAAACACCCCTTGGACAACCCCTTGCGCAGTCAAAAAGCCGTCTCATTCTGCGCGTGTCAGGTTGTACACGTGACACAGAGTGTTGGTGGCACATGAGCATCTCGCAGGCGGAATGCACGGGACAGCGAACTGTGATCCTTTCTCGATAAACCATTGTAGAAGGGGTAAGACGCTCACGATGTCTTACGTGTCTGATGCCCAGCCACGCCGGAGCCGTGGCTCCTTAGTCGAAGGGTATGTAAAACGCGTTTCGACACTTTAAGATCACGACATGGTGTGCGTCATAGCGCGGGCACGGGGGCGAGATGTGATGGACCTTCCCTTCATCGCAGTCTAGTATTAGTCAGCAGTCCCTCGGCACACCCTGTGCCTCTGCCTATAAAAAGAGCAAATTGCTATCGTCCCACTCCATCTTCATTCCATCTTTCAAGACGATTCTCCGCCACCTGCTGTACATATACGAGCTCTTGCGAATCACACCGATTTATCACATCTACTGTATATCATGTCAAGCTCAACTACCACTACCGGTGCCTCGTCCCAGTCGGGCGGTCTCCTGCCTGTCCCCGGTTCAACCTCTGCCGGAAACAGGTCCCCTACGCCCGAGCCGGTCTCCTACGACACCGAGCCCAGCAGAAGCATCCGGGACCATCCTTCACACGTCCGTGATGCAATCAGGGCGCAATGCCAGAGGATCAAAGACAACAAACATCGTGCTTGGGAGGGCGGCAGCGCGTACGGGTCTGGAGCAACGAGGGACTAGGGCCTGTCAGCAGACACGTAGTGTGCTGTGGACACCACATTGTAGAATACTGTACAGGGGCGGGTCACAGTCCTATTGTCAGTCACCTGATACTGTAGTATGCGACGATGCGAGTTTACATGTGAGATGCAGCGAGTTCGGATTCTCAAAAGTGACCGGCACGCAGTGGCTGAGCCACGAGCAGTGTCCCTTCTCGTGCTCCATGTCGCCCGTCGACAGAGCACCTGTGAAGTCCATTCCGGGACGCCATGAGGCCCTCGTGGCAGTGGTTCTGTCAGGAACCAAACAACACGAAGGCCTCTTATTTCTGGGGTCACGAAGTAATGTCACCAGAACTAGAACGCCTGATTCGAGTTTGCATATATAAGTAACTAGAGCAGATAGATCACTACTCCTCAAGAAATGAATATTCTCGTGTCGACTACTAGAATTCCGACATCCAGACCCGACCTTGTCTCGAGGTGTCAGGACCGTGCTCACTCGTATTATAACTAGGCCTTGCTTGGAGCTTGGTTCGTAATGACAAGAGGAGTAGTATCCATAGGTAGACAACAATATAAATTCTTCGAGAAGAAGAGAAGGGACAATGTAACTATCAATTCTACTTATAGGACAGTACTAGTTGTTCGAGTACTAATCTCGGGTATCCATTACCGAGGTCTCTGACACGAGGCTACTCCGACTACTCTGAACTCATCAGACTCTGACAGGTTCAGACCTCAGCGGCTCCTCTGGATTGACAGACATGTCATACTCTGCTCTCTCCTTCTGCAACTGGTTTCATGCCGTGAGAAGCGTCATACTGTATCGTCCTGAAACGTGTCATACCTCGAGCCACCTTTCATCTCCGCTACACCTGCTGTGTAGCGCGCTGTGAGAGGTGAGAAAGGATTGCACAGTGAATCCGGATACAGAATGAGTTACTGTATCACTGCCTCCTATCTCATAAAGAAGAGTAGGAATTTTCATGAACGCCCCTTTTCCGCTACTTTCCGCTACGCCTCACCTTCACTACACATAGTCATACAACATGCCAGACATCGACGCCATTTCCGCTGAACTCTCAATCCTTTCGCCCAAATCCACTGCTCGTCCTCGCCGCACGATGCGTTCATCCGCCGTAGTGCCGAGTCTACCACGACAGGACGTCGAAGTGGTCGGTACTCACTCCAAGGCGGTACACCGGCGACCCCAACCCCCCACGCCTACTGCGGAGGAGACTAGCGAACCAGCAGCTTCTGTGGAGGATAGTCCGTCTGTCACTGAGAGCACGGATACGCGGAGCTGATTCGACTTCGAGTATGCTATGAAAGGAGATATGGATTGCTATGCAACGCTCTATAGAATTCATGTTGCCCAGTAACTCGTTCTGACGGATCGCCATTACTCACCAAAACTACTGCGTCCATGAACCGAAGGATAACCGCTGTGCATAAGGGAGGTCTAAACGTTTCCCACTCTCGCTGATTCAGCCGTGGTGGGTATACAAAGCGGGACAGTGCTTCAGTTCCCCCCATCTTTTCTCAGCTCAATACCTCATCACCACATCATCACTACTTCCTATTCTGACCATCCCCACCGTACTCACCACACATCCAACATCAGACAATATGGCTGATTCTACCGCCCCTTCATCCGACTCGAGTCGCCCAGATCGTCCACGTCCGAGATCGAGGGTACGAAAAAGTCGTGATCATGCTACAGCTTCGACGACTCCTTCGAACAGTCCGCCTGCTGACAGTCCGCCTGCTGCAAGCTCTGCATATTTTGGGCAATACCCCTCGATCGACGCCATCCTAGCGGGTGACACGGCCTCCTCGCAGACGTCGTCTGCGCCTGAACGGTCCGAACTGGATCAGGCCTGAGGCGAAGGTCGTACTCGCGAGGACTTCTCAGTATCATACTGCTGTCCCTCTTTTCCTTCCGTTCGCTCATGTCCTTTCTGCTCAGTGATTTGTATATACAACGTGATGCGCGCGACTCGTGTGGCGCCGAATGCATATATTGGACTCCGTGATCATGCCGTTTCCGCACTGGCTGCGTTGATGCGCTGTATCAGTGTGAAGAAGTAGCCAGCCAGGACGTCACCATCTGAGGATCGGTCATGCGACTGTAGCACAGTAGCACAGGACTTGTTTTGAGGATCAAGTTATATAACATATGATATATTTACAATATTCGACCTTCTTACTCGTGATATAGATGTGCGTATGGGTATGATATGGTTAAAGGATGCTAGGGTGCTAAACGCCTGGAAAGGACTCAAGATCTCTAGTCAAGTACGAATCCTGTAATGCCAGGATCACAATGTCGCTCCTATTCTGTTATCGTTGTCGTTCATACGCGCATATGCGAGTGCTTTTGGTCGTGTGGTATATCCATTGTCCGTTGGGTAAGTTCGTTGTCGTTACAAGTCGTCTCATGTCATCAATATAGTCATTATCGCTAAAACCGCGAAACTCGGAGGTCAGCGCGCTTTCACATACGTCCATAGCATAATGCACGACACTCACTCGTTGAGATCTGAAACCTGCTGGCTCGTCCCCGCTCGCTCCGTATGCCTCGCTCACGTCGACTAACGGTCCATCCGCTCGCACACTCAAGCCTTTCCTCGGCTGAGGTGCCTTGCCCGCGGTTTCGGTAGTTGTATGCCGTCTCACATCCACTTCCACTTCGTCGTCGCCATCCATGTTCACGAGGGCTGCAAGTGACCTTCCCTTCTTCAGCGTCAACGTCCCTCTTCCGTCGCCTATGAGCGCTTCGACTCGTTGTGAAGAGGTAGTAAGATGAACTGGACTGCGGATTGATATGGTGGAGATGGAGATGGAGGTGGAGCGTGTTTTTGATCGCGTCCGAGTGGCTGGCGAGCCCTCGACTTCGGCTGATGGTGCGACATTCTCTTTGTCGTCCACTTCGGCTGAGTGCGGTTTGACGGGGGTAGAAACGGTGCGATTTCGTTTAGCTGGGGAAGGACCGGACTTGGCTTTACCGTGGGAAGGAGGCGGGTTTGCTGGTGATGAAGCCTGCGGAGCAGTTGACGTGGGAGCGCTCGTATCGTTGAAAACGGGGAATGGGGATACGAGGTCGCGATTCCTCTTTGATCCGAGGACGTTGGCGAGCGGAGCTGGGGCTGTGCGGCGAGTAGGTTTGACGGGGGAGGTAGAGTACTGTTGTTTCTTAGGACCAAGAACGGTTGCAGGCTTCTTCAGAGCGTCGCCGAGAGTCGGCTTTGGCTTGACGATCTCATTATCGGCGGAAGACAGGATGGATTTGCCCTTGAGTACCTCGCGTGACGGCCCGTCGGAAGAAACAGCTTTGGGCTGCAGGGACGAGAGGGCTTTACGCGATACGATCTTGGTCGTGGTCGTGGTCGTTGTTATTGTTGTCGTCCGCTTCGACGGGGAATGTGATGCAGCGGACGACCTTGTGTGGGAAGTCGTTGCATGCTCTGGCGAGTCGGCGTAGATGGCGAAGATGGCGCCCTTTTTCTTGGTGACGGGCATGGCTGGATCAGGTGTCGGCCGAGGCGGGTTAGGAAGTCGTTGAGGTGTGGTCTACCGAATGGCGAGAAGACGTCGAAGCAAGAAAGGGGCAAGATGGGATCGCGCTCTTCTTCGGCGTGAGCTCCACTCGTGTCTACTTCTGCGCGTTGGTGAGAGTCAAGAAAGAAGGTGTGTGTAACGTTGAATGATAATACCTTGTTAACTGTCTGTAACACCAACAAGCACAGTCAAAGTACTACGTATACAAGATCACGTGGTGCAAAATCAAAGAAACAGAAACAGCAATGGGGTAAACATTCTACCGGTGCCACATCACACACAAAGTCATACGCGTGCTCAGGAAACACCGCCTAACACCGAATACTCGTCTTACGTCTTACGTATTACCTATGAACTCACGAGGCATGCCCCGCGGGGCTGTTGTGCCGGTCCATCGGTACAGCACGGCCCGAGTCCGATAACATGAGCGACACGAGCAGAACAGTATTGTAACGGTGCTCTTACCGTATCAGACTTTTCAACTGTATATGCTAGCAACAACGGTTCACAGGCTCAGCAAGATACGTCCACGATGCCAGCACAAAGAGTCATCCTCGTCACTGGCGCTTCGGCAGGTATAGGCCGAGCAACTTGCATCGCCTTGTCCAAAGCGTTCCCCTCCCCTACGCACCCGGAAGAACTGGTGCTTATTCTCGTCGGAAGAAGACAGGAGGCGCTGGAAGAGACAGCCAAGCAATGTCGCAGTGGGACTATAACGGAGTCCGTGGCGGCGGATGCGAGTAAGGACGCGGATGTGGAGAGGGTCTTTGCGGGGATCAAGGAGAAGTATGGGCGGTTGGATCTGCTCTTCAACGTGAGTGGCCGCGTGACTGTCTGTCATCACCTATACGGCAGTCTCGCAGGAAGAAATGCTGTCAGGCTGACACCTTTTTCCTCCTTCAGAACGCCGGGATCAACGAGAAATCTTCCGGCGAGTTCGAGGACCAAGATATGGAGGTCTTCCGCCGGGTCTTGGACGTCAACATCATGTCTGCGGTGCTAGTGAGTGCTGCACAACTCGTCACTGCCTTTTCTCCTTTGCTCGTTGATGAAGTTGATCTGATCATGGCTGTCGAAAAGTTCACGAAAGGCGCATTCAACCTCATGAAGAGTCAGGAACCGCAAGGTGGGCGGATAGTGAACAACGGCAGCATCTCAGCGAGTGCCCCTCGGCCGAGTAAGCATTGCCGACCCAGAAGAACGTATCTCCGCTGACAAACGCTGTTCCAAACCATCTTGTTCCTTGTACACTCCTCCCGAACTTGCGCCTCAACCGAACAGACAACACCGCATATACAATCTCCAAGCATGCCATCCTGGGGCTGACCCGCTCGACATCCCTCGACGGACGGAAATACCACATCACATGCACCGAGCTGGACATCGGGAACGCAGCGTCGGACATGGCCGCGCACCTCGATAAAGGCGAGGGCAGCGTGCAGGCTGACGGGAGCAAGAGGGTGGAACCGCTCATGCACGTTGACAACGTTGCTAAGACAGTGGCTTTCGTCGCGAGCTTGGATCGGGAGGCTGATATTCTTAGATTGGAGATCATGTGAGTTGCCACTAAGTGAAATTGGTTCAGAGGCTAATGAGGTAATTGTGCAGTGCTTCTGGTATGCCATTCGTAGGTCGGGGATGAGCTGGGAGTTGTGTGTGTTGTTGCATCATCGCTTAGAGTATAGATCCGGGTTGTCAGTAGATCAAAGGGATGCAACAAATCTCTCCGAAACGGTGCCGCCAAGGACGGTGATGGAAGGACGTCTTGGGTCGTGTTGATGATGTTGGTTGCGGTTTGCTGCATACAACGATTTCTAGTCTGACCTATTCTACACTCACATATGAAAGACCAGCAAAGAACAAAGAGTACGAGGAAGATAGACGTGCCACACTGACGAACCGGCGGTATCCCCGCCCCTGACTGCCACTCGCTTAAACTCAATTGTCACTCCACCACGTTCGCATCGACGCACCGACACAGCGACGCATCGCTCACCCACTGCCCACCACTGGAGCAGCAGCACTCTTCACTCGTCCTTCTTACTCTGGTGGAAAGGTAATCAAAGCTCAATGCTCAGCACCTTCACCCGCAACCTCACCCGTACTACCACCACCGCTCGTCAGTTCTCTACCACCGCAATCAAAATGGGTGTCACCGTTCAAAACATTCAGGCTGGAGACGGCAAGAACTTCCCCAAGCCCGGAGACCAGGTTACCATCCACTGTACGTCGCGTCTCCGCTCTTTTCGTTCACGAACTTGTGCTGATCAGAGCTTGCCGCGTAGACGTCGGTACCCTCGAGAACGGTAACGAGTTCGACTCGTCCCGCAAGCGCGGTTCCCCCTTCGTCTGCCGTATCGGCCAAGGGTGCGTCGTTTCTCCTTCTTCTCATACTCCTTAATCCATAGCAATGATCGAAGGTAGGACTGCAAGGCTGATACGTATCGTCTTTAGCCAAGTCATCAAGGGATGGGACGAGGGTGTCCCCCAGCTCTCCATCGGCCAGAAGGCAAACCTCATCTGCACTCCTGACTACGGTACGTTCCATGTTCAATATCTTCTTCATCTCCTCTCCCTCTTTCTCTTAATCCTATCGAGAAGCGCTGGACTGATCAAATCGACTGATAGCCTACGGCTCGCGCGGCTTCCCCCCTGTCATCCCCGCCAACTCTACCCTCAAGTTCGAGGTCGAGCTCCTCAAGATCAACTAGATTACGTCACCGCAAATGTCAATCTGATCAGTAGCAGATCATGAGTGTCAATCAAGTTGACTGAAGTAAGTATAACTAGTAGGGAGCAGGAGGAAGCAGGAGGACAGAAGAAAATATGCATTGTTATGAATGCGCTATCCGCTACCAGCTGTCTTCGCTTACTAACTCTCAATCCTGGTCGAGCCCGTCTGTGGAGAGCTGCAGCTTGCATCAAAGACTCCTTGGACATTAGGGCACAGTGCAATATGCAATATTGACCATGCATTGAATCCCTTTTGCTCTTATTGCACTCGACTAAGACTACTCGACTACTCGATAGTGATAGACGACATGATGATCTCGTTGAAGGGCTGATCGTTCTTATCCACTTTCACATCCTCGATCTCCCCAATGACATCCAGACCACCAACTGCTCGGCCAAAGACCCTATACCGAGAAAACCTTATCAGCTTTTGCTTCTGATATTGTAGACAGAAAAACTAACGTATGTTTCCCATCGAGCCATTGGCACGGGACAGTGGTGATGAAGAACTGCGATCCGTTCGTTCCGGGCCCTGCAGACATCGTATCGCACATCAGCTTCAGACCACACTAAAGATATGTGTTACGCACCGGCATTAGCCATGGATAGAGTGTATGGTCGATCATGACGCGCTTTTTGCGAGATCTCGTCTTCGAACGTGCCGCCCCAGATGGACTCGCCGCCTGTACCGTCCTACGTGCGCGTGTCAGCTATGGGCTGGAGTGCGGTTCAGTTTCAGGTTTAAGTGACTTACCTTGAAGGGGTCACCGCCTTGTATCATCTATAGCTACATGTCAGCGCTGGTCCGACCCCGTGGCAAGATGGATAACATACGAATTTCTTGATGACACGATGGAAGATGGTGCCATTGTAGTAGCCTGCGAAATGTATTAGCGTAAAGTCCAATGATACGCAGCAATCGCCGCACCATTTCTCGCATGCGTGATGAAGTTCTCCACGGCCTTTGGCGCGACATCCGGGAACAGCTGGAGAGCGATGTCTCCCATGGTGGTATGGATGGTACATCTCGTCGCGGACGGTCGGACTGCTTCGGGCGCGGCCACTGCGACAGTCTGTTCTTCTCTTGTGGGCCGTTCGTTGAAGACGTCTCGATCGCCTTTGCTCTCTCTGTTACATGAATTCTCGTGTTAGACGTGTTCTTCGGGAGTGAAGCTTGATGTCACTACTCACTCTTTGTCGCTTTGAGCGAACAGATAGAACCGCTGTTTCTTGTACGCCGTCGCGAACAAGTGCGGATCTCTCGCTGCTTTATCTTGCAACAGCGGATTTGCCGATGCAGCCATCTGTAGCGTTGTGACTCCCTTCTTGGCCGGTGCGCCTTGATACAGGGCTAAGTTAAGGAACCGCAGAGTCTCGTCTTTTCCTAGTACTCGAGCGACCTTGTTCGTGACAGCGTTGACGACTGTAAAGCTCGGAGTCAGCTGACAATCCGCCGCTCTCCACACGAGCAATTCGAGATGCTCAACACACCTTTGATACCCAACATGGTAGGGTACAGCACAAAGTTCCCGCTCTCGTCCCACACAGCATTAGCGCTCCTGAGCATTCCGCCTGGACCACTCTCATCTCTGTCCAATTCCCTCTCCACGGCCAACCTCCTCCCGAAATCCATATCATCCAGCTTGTACACTGCTGTGCCGGCTTGCTGCATCTCCACGACGGCAGTGAGGGACTCGTCATATGTCCGCGTCAGTTTACCGGTGAGAAAGTTGAATATGTGAACGGAGCGCGAGGGGAGAGCGAGGGTGACGAAGTGGGAGGAGTTGGGCGAGAATGTCAGGGACGTCGGTATGGTCTTGCTCTATACTCGGGCGTCAGTGTGGGCAGCGAGTAGTCTGTTCAACATTGACACACCTTTTTGAAGTGGAATAGATCTGTCGACGACTTGTATTGCCATAGTCCAGCGACGGCCGGCAGACCCCACGGTTCGCTAGGTTGCCAGTACTCGACAAACCCATCTTCGTCCGCTGATACGACGCAATCATACCTTGCCGAGTACTACGACAGGTGAGTTAGCTTCCATACATTACAAGTGGAAGGTAAAAGTACGCACCACCATGAGATGTACAGGAGCACGATGTATCTTTTCCAACGTGTATAACGGTGTCCCATCTCCTCTCCCGTCATATATCCGTATAGTCGGACTAGCAGTTTCGGAGACAGCCAAGAGCGTCTGCCCAGCTCCAGGTTCGTGGACCCAGCAACATGTTTTGGGGGTGTACGGGAACTTGAGGATGTTTATCATATCTACCACACAAGTACCTCGTCAGCTTCTTCGTGCCGAGGCTGAGATTGGGGAGATGAGGCAAGCTCACCGAAATTGACGACGTCAAACACACGCCCTTCGCCGCCTTCGCTAACGGTTGCGAAGAGCTTGCCGTCGTCGCTGGCGCTCACGCCGACGATGGCCTTGAGTGACGCTCGATAGTGCTTGACGAACTCGATTCCTTGGTCTTGCTTCTTCCACAGCTTTAAATGACCGTCTACCGATGTAGTCACGACGAAGTTGGTCCTGGAAGCGGTTCAGTCAGCTAAGAGCGCCAAAAACATTCGCAACTTCATAGCTGGAAGGGGACGTGACTCACCGAGTCATCGTGACGAAGTTGAGAGGTTCGCGATGCATGAATGACTTGTAGTACCGGTCGGTATCAGGTAAGGAAGCGAGGTACAGCCGTTCGTGAGGCAACACAGCTCGCTTCTTCTTTCGGCCATTGCTGACGACAACCTCGGCGCCACCTCCTCCAGGCATGGGACCTAAGACAATCAGAACAGTCAGTCAGTCCCTACTTGAGATTTGAAATATGGCAAGCAGTCGAAGGCAAGTGAACATACCTATCTCCTCGTCAGACGAATCGTCCATGTCGGCAGAAGGCATGTCGGGCACATCGGTTTTCGCCCCATTCCCATCCGCACCCTCGATTCTCGCCCGCTTCCCAAGCGTTGATGGTCCCGCGTCGTCTTCTGACATCGGATATCAGTTTTGTTTGTTTTGTGGAAGGGGACAAGCTTGTTGTAGCGTAATTGCAATAACAATGGCAGCGTCAAAATAGTCTAGATGTCATGTCGAAGTTGAAGTCGTGAGATGTGAGCCTGATATCTGGCATATTGTAATTGGCGAAGTCCTCGTATAAGTGGCATATCGCTTGTCCGGACCTTCCTCCTTTCGCCGCCAACGAAACGCAGAGTAATTGATTAATGGACTAGGCGAAGTGTCGCGGCAGCACAAAAGAGGTGCAGCAGCTCTTCCGCAGCCGCGAGTGCGCCAGCGCTTCGGCTGAAGAAGCAGAGAACGATTGGGGTTGATTTGAATCCTTCCGTGACCCATCATCACGACGGTGCTTCTATCTCAGACCATACTGTACTGAAATAGCATTCTTGATTGGCAGACTCATTCGTCACTTTCGCTTGCCATCGTCTACAAACCTTGGCTCTCGATTTGTTATGTCTGGATTAGAACTCACCAATTTCTGCAGCGAAAGCGCCAGCTCACTCGTAGATAACTTTTCGTCGTACTCTGATACAGCTCGGGCGATCCTGATACGGCAAAGCATCTTGCGCCCGTACCTCTTTTTCGAGCACGCGAAGGTGTGCAACCGCTGTCGACATCCTCCGGCTGATTCACGCATCCTGACAATTCGCAATCTCGCATATGATGCCGTCACGGCGAATGCTGTCGGTGGCGATCATCAAAGTGGCGGCGAGTCCTCTTCCGCTCAAGAGCCTGACACTGATTTAAGCGAGCTCGAACGAGCGATGTATATGCGAGAGCAGCGAATGCGAAAGGAAATCGGGAAGCCATTCGGAGCCTGATTGCCTCAGTCACCACCGCAGAAGAGACTGATGTCGTCCGGGCAGCGATGAGATCAATCTGGCAAAACTCCCAAGCCGCACCGGACAGCGTGGGGTCGATCTCACGCGTACCCGAATTCCTCGGCAGGGCCCCGACCGATCTCGCCACGGGCTCGGATGTATGCTTGAGCGCAGCGCAAGAGCACGCAGTCAACGAGTTGACGCACATCAGGTCACTCTATCTCACGTGGGAAGACCCCGTGTGGAAGGAGTGGACCGAGGCTGTGATGATAGGCGAGGCTAGAGCAGCCTATTGGATTATGATGTCTGAATACTGGGCGATCGAGCGTGATCGCCAGTCCACTCAGCGGTCCAGGTCACCGTCAAGAGAGCGGGAGCGGGAGCGAGATCAGAGCAAGTCGACGGAAGGTAGTTGACCTGTCTTTATACGATATATGACACAGGTCGCTCTCCTTTGTATACTGTATGACGCAGTCTGGTAGCAGTGCGAATACAATATGTTGATCCTCGAGCGCAAAGGTTGGAGTTTCGCATTGGTGGACTTCAATGATTCTTACGTCCTTGCTCTCGCACACCAAGCTCTAAGCACGGCCAAGCAGTATTGCAAGTAAGTAACATGATTTGATACTGTAGGTCCTTGTTTACAGTGTTCAAGAGAAATCAAGAATACTAGACCGCACACGTCTTCGGCATCTCACAAAAGAGGTCTTGAAGCCTGTCGCCACCCCTCAGAGTATCTGGTTCTGTAGCCAAAATGTAAGAGGGGTCGTCGTAGCAGGAACTCTCCGATACTCTCAACTGCTGCGAGTAATTATCGCCGTCAGATACCACTGAAATAGTCGTCCATCTGCCGTCATTGTGTTCTGCGTGCTTTTACTCGTGTTGCCGTATCAAACAGACATGTCGTCTCACAGTACGACGTCCTACTCTGACACGGCTCGGCAGGTCCTCTTACGACAAATCCTTTCGCACCCAAACGGCTTGGCCAAGCATAAGAAGGGCTGCGACCACTGCAACGCTCGCTCGGAAGACTCACGGACGGACACTACTCACAAATTTGCAGTCTTTACCGCGCACGTGAGTTGTTCTCCTCGCGATCAGCGAGATAGGGCCAAGTCGTCTTCCCATCACGCGTCAGGCAGTACTTCGACCGCCATGAGGGCGCTGGAGAAAGATTCGCAGAATTATATCACGCTCACGCGGACGCTGTTCAAGCGTCTCACTCGACATGCAACTAGCGCGGAAGAACGTGCAGTTGTGCGGCTAGCGATGAAGTCCATCTGGCAAGATTCAGAACCCTATGGCCTCACAGGCAGTCGGAGCTCTCACATGCCACGGTTCTTACGCGCGACACCGGAAGAGACAGCGGAGGATTGGAGAGAACGCTTGAGCGCAAGCCAGCAGCGAGCGGTTGACCAGTTGACGTCACTTAGGGAGGACTTACAGTCTGATAGAGCATTCCGGTGGAAAGACTGGTACGACGAGCTGATGGCAGACGAGGCCAAGGCCGCGTATGGCGTAGTGTCAAGCGGATCCCAGATGGAGGAGGTCCTCCTCCTCGATGCGGCGATCGACGTCAGGCTGGAAGAAACATGTCCAAGAAGTGGCAGTGAGGTTCAGAAAGTCTCTCCTTTGACGAGTCTTCCTTCCCTTGTACAGTATGCTGTGCATGATGCAATCGTGCTGCAATGCGACCGCGTTCGCTCGCATCACTAAGAAGCCAGACGGTGAAGGCGGTGGAGTACATTTGAAGTGTGCCAAACTGCGTCTCGAAAGGGACAAAGGATGTCTGGTGGCGTACAGTACATTTTGAACACCGAATCAGTCCCTCCTCTGTCCCTACCTTGCATAGCGCAAACTTCCACTCGCATTGCCTCTCCACGACCATCTTGTTTGCTGTAGAATCTTTGGAGCTCATTGAAAGTGCACGTTCAATCTACACAAACATGTCTCCTCCTGGCACCTACTCTGATGTTGCTCGGAAGGCCCTGTCAAGACAAAGCCACTTGCACCCGGACAGGAGCCTGGAGCATGCGGCAGACTGCCAGACCTGTGAGACTCGCCCAGACCACTCTCGAAATTCAATCAGCAACAAGCTCGCAGAGCATGCCGTATACATGGACACCCCCATTTTCCCGGATCAAAGTGGCGCAGAATCTTCCAGTCAAGAACCTCTGACCGTTTCTCCCGACATTAGCGAGGAAGACGCTGAAGTGCAGCGGAATGCCGCAGACATCAGATCCCTATTTAAAATGCTGACTGCTTCGGCAGTCTCCGGAAACCACCGCGCCGCCACGTACGCGGCGATCAGGTCCTTCTCGCCACCCGACGAAGCCTTGGACTCACAAGGGGCGTCAAGCACTCACACTTTACTGGAAGAGGAGTCAACCGGTTGGCAAACAAGCTTGGACACTCCCTCAATGCAAGCTATTGCTGAGCTGACTGCGCTCAAGCTGAAGTATCAAGGCTATCAAGACTCTGACTGGGGAGAGTGGGTTGACAGCTTGATCAAGGACGAAGCCGAAGTGGCTCTAGGGATACTGTCAATTCCTACCCAATTGGACGACATGCTTCGCGTGTCTCCGCGCCGACGCAGAAATTCAAGCGGCCGTGGTGTTGGCGGCAGATGAGAAGGCTTCCCTCACAAGTACTGTATATGCTGCCATTACTCTCCACTGCGGATGTATTAATCTTCAGCAGGCGGCGCAGGCGTATCCTTCCTCGGTGGTCGCTTTTATCTTGTACAATGTCCAAGCCACATCTGAGGAATTCACACTGTACATATTGTATATACCTTCTTATCTCAGAGGCAGCGTCATAACAGAGCCAGACGATGCAACTGCCCCGGCCTGAATTGCGGAAATCAGTTTTAGCTTATCCTTCGTGCGCTGTACAAGCTGTACATCCAGCTCCACTGGACCTATCCCGAACTAGCAGCGCACGTTTCGCTAGAAGCCCAGACGGCGAGAACGGCGCAGTACGTTCGATG
The DNA here is from genome assembly GCA_026538355.1 of Cryptococcus sp. GC_Crypt_5. Taxonomy (NCBI): domain Eukaryota; kingdom Fungi; phylum Basidiomycota; class Tremellomycetes; order Tremellales; family Cryptococcaceae; genus Cryptococcus; species Cryptococcus sp. GC_Crypt_5. Next base: position 47,818 of record JALPBZ010000115.1, read on the forward strand.
TCCGCTGGTCCGCGTTTGGAGCGACATAAAGGACGACTTTCAATGCATACTTCGCGTCGGAGGAGGTGCAAAGGAACGTTCATCAAGTGAGACAACCCAACGACGAAGGCCAGATGAAAGGCTGGTATGGTCTTCTCACAACGCTCCGAGGAAACACACGTTGCTATCTCTGGTATATATGTATCGCCGTTGCTCATCACTCGACCGATATCTTCCGAGCCCATTACATCTATCATCATCATACGTTTCTACCCCTCACGATATGTCTCGCAGTTCTGGCGGCAGCGCAGAAGGGTTTCCATTCCCGCCCCAATTCTCATTGCGACGAGCAAGTACTTCCGAGTACACGTCATATTCAGACCTGGCGCGAGAGACATTGACAAGAGTAGCTAGTTCGAATACGGGCGGTCTCGCTCACCGTCACGCGCCTCTTCGGCGGGGCAGTACAGACTGGTCCAAGCTTTCTGGCCGCTCACCGACCACCGCCGCCGCTTCGAAGCCGCACATCGAAATATCCGGACCCGATCTGTTGAAGAAAGTAGAGTCGATCAGAGCGTACTACGCCACACTCACTCGGGGCGTCTCACCTGGCCTACAACAACGCGCAGTTTACAGCGCAGCAAGGTCGATCTGGACTGAATCCCAAGTCCGAGGTGGGATTGGCGGTGGTGCGTTACCCGACTATTTGCAGGAGGAAGAGGACGATGTCGCCACCACACCAAATTGGCGAAAGATCCTCGAGCCGGAGCAGGTGAAAGCGGCCGAGACCCTGATCGAGGGCATGATCCATTCCCGGTCAACAGAAGATCGCACGCACGACTGGTACATCGCGGTCAACAGACAGCTTGGCATGGAATCCCTGCGCGACATGGCCCTTCTCACTCGTAGTCAACGCAATCTGACCCAAGTCGGCACGACTTCCGGCGGCGTCATGCAGGACGAGGCCGAGAATCGATTGGAGTCGTCTCCGTAGCTATCGCTGTTGTGGATGCATTTGATTGCAGCGCAGAAGTTCGGCGAACGAGCTTGTACCACTCACGACGTGCTATCGTAGTCGTTATCTGTAGGTCGCAGGGTGGTCTGTATGCATGTCAGTCGCCACGCTAGAACACGCATGCGCCACATGCTGGATTTCAGGCGGCTCGCTGCAGTGCGCTCGGTCGCCGAAACTAACTCGGTCGATCGGTGCCACGTGTCGAGAAAGTGGTGACGCGGCAGGCACGGTCATGGTGTATAACCCAAAGATGGAGATTGGCCACACGGGCTAGCATCGAATGACCGTCTCTGTGACCGTCCCCGCTTGCTAACCGCGATGCTGACCGACGGCCGTTGACACTATATATACACATACTTGGGGAGAAGGACAGTTGACCTCTGTCAAGCACCTATCACCCATTGCCGCTGTATCTGGAACTCACTCGTAATCCCACCAATCTCGATCGTTCGCAGTCACCTCCACGATGGGTCTCGCCGAGTCACTCTCACCGGTCCTCTCTTCACTGCCTAGAGGACTACAGCCGTACATCACCGCCCATGTGGTCCTAGCCCTGAGCGCGGTCGGCGCACTCCTATCAGCCGTGTTCTTCTACCTATGGCCATATAGGGAGTGGACACTGACATACCGCAATCTCAGAGGTTCGTTAGATCTGATGCCGATACTCCAGGCTATGCTGACCTGTTTGACGTAGGGCCGACCTCGGACCACTGGCTATGGGGCAATCTCAAGGCGATCATCAAAGCTGCACCTATGGCTAAGCACGTCGAGTGGATCGACATGTACGGTCCCACGTTCCGCTATCGCGTCATCTTTGGCGATCACCGATTCTTCACCGCCGACCCCATCGCTTTGTCTTATGTGCTAGGCCACGCGGACGACTTCCCGAAACCCGAGAGGTCAAGGGAGCAAATGGCGAATATACTGGGTGCTGGTGTGCTTGTGGCAGAAGGAGCGGATCACCGCCGACAGCGTAAAGTGTTGAACCCCAGTTTCAGCCCTGCGGCAATCAGGGAGATGGCCCCAATCTTCTACGATAAAGCGTACGAGCTCAAAGATAAGCTCTTATCGTTGATCGAGCAGCCGTCCGAACCTGCCTCTCCCACGCCTGCGGCGGAGATCGACCAGGTCAAAGGCGCCCGGAAGATCGACGTTCTTGGATATCTAGGAAAAGCGACGTTGGACGTCATCGGATTAGCTGGGTTCAACTATGATTTCCAGGCTTTGTCTCAAGAAAATAACGAGCTGGCCGAAGCATACAGAAAAATGTTTTCCGCTGGTATGGACATCAACATCATGGCGATCCTCCAAGCGCTCGTATGGGGATTCGACAAGATCGTAAGTATCTTTCACATCATGCGATTGCTGGGCTAAAACGGGATGGATAGCCAACAAAGCGCCAAAGAACGGTCTTGGAGTCGCGCACGAAAACGATGGAAATCGGGAAACGCCTGATCGAGGAAAAGAAGCGTGCGGTCGCGCAAGCACATGCAGAAGGGTTCGAAAAGGGCGATGACATCGGGAAAGATCTCTTATCGATCTTGGGTAAGTCGGCCGTGTGTGTTTCAACCTCAGCTGACAGTGTCTACTCAGTCAAAGCCAATATGGCATCCGATCTGAAAGCAGACCAGAAGATGTCGGATGACGAGGTGTTGGCGCAAATCACCACTTTCGTGAGTGGCGTCATTGGGCAGTACTGTTCCAAGCTAACATTTGGCGATAGATGCTGGCAGGCAATGAGACCTCGTCTACTTGCCTTACCTGGACGCTCTACCTGCTTTCGCTACACCCGGACGTACAGGCACGACTCCGCGAGGAGGTAGCCGGAGTGACAGACGAGCGGCCGTCGCTGTGAGTATCATCCGAGGGTCTCATACGCACCGCACCCGCTGACAGCTTGTAGTGACGCGCTCTCCGCCTTGCCTTACCTCGACGCGGTGATTCGCGAATCCCTCAGGCTTTGCGCTCCAGCACCCAGTACCATCCGAAGTGCTGCGCAGGATTGCGTGGTACCGCTCGGCACGCCTGTTCAAGGGAGGGACGGGCAGATGATCAGTAGCATAACGTTGAAGAAGGGCGCGACGATGTTCATCCGTGCGTCTAACTCCATATTGAGTCAAGGTCGTTCTCACTGATACCTCCGCCTGTTCAGCCATTCACGCGGTGAACACCTCAAAGCAGATCTGGGGCGCGGACGCGGACGAGTTCAACCCTAGTCGATTCGAGAAGCTGGACTCGGCGACCGTCAATCAAGTCCCCGGTACATGGGGTAACCTCCTCACGTTCCTTGGTGGCGCGCGGAACTGTATCGGCTATCGATTCGCGTTGGCCGAGATCAAAGTGATCTTGTTCGTCCTACTACGTAATTTGGAATTCGAGGAATTGGCCAGCAAGCCGGTGGTTGAGAAGAAGACATCGTGCGTGATGTCTATTCAAATGTGATATTCTTGCTAACCTTACGCTGTGCAGCATCGTCATGCGCCCTAGGATCAAAGGTGAAGAAGCCGCAGGATTGCAGATGCCCCTGCTGGTCCGACCTGTCTCCGCGTGATTTCTCGATGGTAAGGAGATGACGGGTTCGTACACGTTTCGGATATGTATGTACGCACGTTGATTATATATGCACTGCAATGCTTTCGTTGTACGAGAGATGCCACGGTTACGTGAAGTGGTTGTGCGCAGTACTCGAGTACAAAGCATGGAGCTGAAGCGGACATGTCCGATGCGGCCGCATTTCAGCATCGCTATAACGTGATCTGATCGAATGCCATGTCGCGCTAGGACAATGCCAAAGATTGAGATCACTAGTGAGTATGGTGTCAACGCATGGGTCGTATTACGGAGTACTGGTAGCATGGTGCGGGGCAGTGCGGCGTTGTATCGCCCCCCGCTGGGACTAACGATGCTGTGCTCGGCGTCTAACGTCACCGAGTGGTGAAGCAGCTCACACAGAAAGATATATAAGGTCAAGAATCTGAGGATCAATCTTCGTGCCAGACACTCAGACTCTCACACTCAAGAATCGCCTTTCCACTGACCACTGCCGAAGCCAGACGCCAAAAGCCAACTACCAATACACCACAACCAACATGTTCGCCTTCGCCCAACTCAGCGCCCTCTTGGTGGCTCTGACACTCAGCTCTCAAGTCCACGGACGTATAACGAACATCAGCGTACCGGAGACTGCGCTTGTGGGATCGACCATCGACGCGGTACTGCAGTCCGAGGGATACAGCTCCAACCATGATGACTTCGGCGTGCGTATCTTCAGATCATTCCTCGCTGTGATCCTGGCTCGGTATGCTGACTTCACCTGTCGCTGTGATATAGGCCGTATGGGGTCTGATCCGTCCTGGGGATAACATCACGCATGGCGTCGGGATGGAAATCGGCTATCAGAACCTCTAGTGAGGCACTCCAACCTCTCTTTCCAACCAAGCCCGATACTGATATCTCATATTGGGGGAATAGTGGCAACGCCAATTTTACCGATGCTAGAGGGAACAGCACGTTCTCTGTCCAGTTGCCTACAGACGCCGCGGCCGGCACGTACACTTTCGTAGCTGCCGTCCCGTACCTTGTGGGCGTGAGTCATCCCCTTCCCTCGCAGAGTGGAAACAGTGATGCTAAGCTGTACGTCGTGCATCGTGCGTTGTAGGCGTCCGGATATACCAGCGTCAACTTCTTCAACCAGACTATCAACCTCGTCGACAACGTCAAGCGTCGCAGGGTTTGATCGCTATAAACCTCGCTCAACACATGCAAGTGAAGGAGACTTCATCTCAGTGTAATGGTCGACGAGTTATTTGGCGTGGATATCGATACTGTAGATGGTGGTTCATACTGTATCCATAGTAGCCGGCGCGATCGTACATACCGCCTGATCATACGCGATCTGTACACATGTATTGTCCAGATATACCAGCGCTTCATACGAGTTGGTGGTGAGAAAACAACAGAGATCAATACAATGATACGACTAAGAGAAGAACGGAACTATGAGAGGATCTGTACATTGCGTCAGCTACGACCCATCAAGCTGGACACGAGACACGAGACACGAGACGACACTCACAGCAAGCAGAACGATAGCGACGACGATGACGAGTATGATCAGTAAACACGCCATGCGACGGCCCGCTTTCCGCTGGTATTCATGAGCCGTCGTGAGCTCTTCTGCGGCCGAGGACGTATCGCGCGCGACGGCCGTGACGTTGCTTTCGATGTTGTCTGCGAGCATACCAGTCAGCTCTCTGTTCTGTGACGCTGCGTGTCTCTGTTTTGAACATGCTACGCGGACCTCGACTCCTAAGAGGCCCCCGGCACTCGGCACTTGGGACTCACCAATCAACCCGCCCTGCTCCACTACCATAGTACCCAGATCTCTGAAGATATCGTTCAACTCGTGAATACCAGTCTCGATCTCCCTAATTTCCGCTTCGCGCTCTGCGATGAGCGTTTCTTGGAATTCGAGTTCTTGCGGTGAGACTCTGCAAGTGAAGTGCAGTCGGTCAGCATAGCGCTGCTAGTCCTCGTGGCTCGTCGACGGAGTGCACGCACTGCTGGACTTGGTGCTGCGCCTGGACCTGCTCCAGCTCTAATGACCCGCGCGGTTCGTCGTGTCTGCAATACCACACAATCAGCGAAAGCCTGATACCGTCTCGAAAAGGTTGTTGAGCAAGGTTGCGCGACGCACGCTTCATCAGCCTCCTCGACCAGTCTGTCGACTTTGCGCTTCTGCGACTCGACGAAGGATCTTTGTCTTTCGGCTGATAATCGCTGCACTTTCTGGAAGGATGTGAGGGCGTTGGTAAATTCGCGCGAGAGCTTGGTCTGGATAGGTTTTCTCGTTGCCTAAGTGGAGCGAGGGAGGGAGCGGGTCAGCACGGGTAACAACCAGAAGGGCATAAGGAGTATGCGAGTGCAGCGGGCGAGGTATACTGCGCAAAAGCAGACGGTTGATAATGAACGATAAACATACGTGCTCTCCGCCCGCTGGATAGGCCGATAGCAGCTTAACGTCCTCTGTGGATTTCTTGACCATATCCCGCGTCGCTTCAGTAAGGTTGTGCAAGCTATTCCGCAATGCTGCGCCGTCCGTGTTCCCGCCCAATTTATCCACCAGACGCTGTATCCCCTGAACATTGGATTGGATCTTGAAGATTTGTATGGAGACGGAATCCTTCAGTGAGGTGAATGTCGAGTCGGCATCTGTCCGCGCGCGCGAGCGAGCAGATAGCGGAGAGCGGAAAGCACATAGAGCAAGTGGGTGTATGGATGGCCGTTTGATAAGTTTTAAGTGGAGGAGGAGACGGAGCACGTAAGTTGATAGCCCTCGGAAATACTAACTGAACGCACCTTGTGCATTAGACCGCAACAGAGGCTGCGCCTGCCCTCGCTCAAGATCGTTGAAGCTCATGCTGCTCTAGTCGGATGAAGATGGATGAAAGGATATGTGAAGAAGAGGTGGCAAAATGTCGAGTGTGAAGTGCTCGAGTATGACGGGAATGACCGAATCAACATTGACTGGCAATGGCGCGACCAAGTGCAGCCGGAATATCCATAGTAGCCATAATTTCATGTTCTGATCCACCATCAACAATAATGGTCAGCCAAGATGTCACAAACGAGCTCAACGTATGTTCAGCATCGTCACATCTCACTATGCATGCAGCACGCTGACAAGGCTATGTATAGTCCAACGCACATCAAGGCGGCTTCGACAGCGATTATATGCCAAGATAGTGATCTGCGAGGCGATATCACATTGGGGGAAGGGGTGATCGTTCATCCCAAAGCGAGTATACTGGCTTTGACCGGGCCTATAGTCGTCGGAGCAGGGTGCGTGGTGGAGGAGCTGGCGGTGATTGTCAATCGGTATGTCGACAACCTCGTTCTGTGTCTCATCAAGCTGAGCTTTGGCTCGAGCTTTTGCTTGAGCTCATAAAATGGCGTGGGGAGTGAGCGGCTCGCGCTGACGACTGCCGAAGGCGTTCAGAAGTCATGCAAATCGGCGAGAACAACCAATTCATGGTAGCCTGCCGTGCGTATCCACTGTTCCACTGGCAATATCGTACTCTCGCAAACTAGGTCGAGGTAGCTTACGTCCTGCTGACTTGCTCCCCCGCGCGCAGGCGTCGAATCCCCCTCGATAGGGAATGACAATATCTTTCAACCCCGGAGCAAGGCTTCGGCGGGGGTGCACATCTCGCATCACTGCACGTTGAGTGGGTGTTCTCTTCTGCCTCTTCCCTTCTCTTCCCTCCTATTGCCCTCCCTCATCCCAAGTATTCGCCCATACCACTATCGAACGCAAGTTGACAACCGAACGACTTCGACACAGGCGCCAACACCGTCCTCCTCCCTTCACCTACCTCCTCCACCATACCCCCCAGCGAGGATGAAATAGAAGTAGAGACCCTACCGCCATATACTGTCATATACGGTTCCGAGTCAACACGTCGCATATGGGACGGAGCGGGCCAGTTGGCCGAGCAGACGTTGAGGGAGAAATCGTCAGAGTACTTACGAGAGATCATACCCAAGTGCGTCCCGGTCTCCCGCCTTCTCCTCCCCTTATCCCTAAGCTACTTGAGTAAGAATATACTAACGCTCAACTCGCGCTCTAGATCCCATCGTCTTCGAGCTGTTTGACCAATCCTTCAATCTCCATTTCTCGACTCCAAGCAGCGAAGCCACAGGCATGAGCACAGAGCGGAACCGCATCGACACTTCACCACTTCACCGCGTCATCGTGTCATCGTATCATTGCATCTGTGCACTCTCAACAAGTAATGTATGTATGTATGTATGTATCATATGCTACAACAGTAAACCAGCGCCCTAATGGCGGACGGCGGACAAGACGCTTATCGTCGCAACAACAAAATCAATCGCTCAATCGCTCAATCGCTGATATACACTAATTAATTGCCCTCCTGGAAATAGCCCTCAAACATACTTTCATGCCGCAGCATACTATCCCTGACCACGCTGTGGACATGCAGGAATAACCGTGGATAGCGAGAGGTGAAATAGTGTAGGAAGCCAGCTGGGAGCGCGCCGAGATGTCGTTTCACTGATGGCTCGAGGTCTTGGTAGTGGTGTTTCTGCGATTGTGTCAGTCTTGGAGTTCTCATGATATGATACGCGAGGAGACATTCTCACTTTATTCCGCATCGCTCTGAGCAGATCGCGCACGCTGTGCCCCTTGTACTTTCTGTACTTGCCCAAGTTGTTGGTGAACACTTTGTCAAGCCTCGAGTACCAGTCTTTCCCCACGACGCTCGCAGAGTCGGTCTCCAGCAGCTCGATGGTCGCTTCTGGGGGGTCGGATTCCATGATCTCGAATCCTGGAAGTGTGCGAATGTCAGCTTCACAGCCTGTATGGAAGCGTGAAGCACTCACGGTCAGAAGCGTCGCATAAGAACGCGAGACGTTTTGCTGGCGTCCAGAAGAATGGATGGACGAGGCATTCCGACGTGTCCGGTCTGCAGATCTTGGTTAGTTGTTTTCCAAATTTGGATAACTCACCTTGCAGCGGGATCCATAGATAGTAAACGCCCAATCAACTCTCGGGCCTCTTCTCCTTCTTCCCCCAACACGTTCAACATGCTTATATTGACTGCTTCTCCCTTGACTATATTGCTCTCTCGATTGTACGTCTCGCCAAAGGGGTGTTCGCCGGACATCAATACCCAGAAGTACAGGCATCCCAGGGCGAAGAGATCCACCGCTTTCGTCAATCGTGCGTGGGAGGAAGGGATAGACGGATCATCGTTGAGCGACGATGTAGTTGATGATGAGGACGAGGACGAAGCGGAGAATGCCGGGTCAAAGAGCACACCTTCGTTGAGACGGACTTGGCCGCGGATGCACTCTGGTGCGCGCCATCCGAGAGAACCGGCAAGGTTGTTCGCGGTAGGCGCAAAGCTCGATTGGCCTTGATCTAGCCGCCGGGCCAGGCCAAAGTCCGACACGAGCAATCGCAGTGATCCATCCTTGCCTTTTGACACGAGAACGTTTCTGTGGAGAGAAAGTCAGCTCGGGTTCACGTCGGTGCGCGACAACTTACTGAGGCTTGATGTCCCGATGTATGATCTTCATCCCGTGCAGGTGCTTCAGCCCCGCGGAGATCTGCGACAGCCCTTTCTTGCGATCTAGTGCCGAAGCGAGCTCGAGGTGTTTATCGGGGGTTTCAATGAGATCTGCCAAGGACGCTTGACACAAGTCTAGGGCGATGTATAAGAAGTTGTCCCGTTTCTCTTGGCAGTAGTCTGCAGCGAGTTAGCGTTAATTCATCTTGAGCGCTGCGGCCGACTCACACCTGATGACGTTTGGGTGATCGTCGCTCGCTTGGAGCAACTTGACTTCCTGACTTGCTAAACGGGTAAAGTCGCTCAACAGCCGCTTGACAGCCACAGGCCGCCCTCCCCACGTCCCTTTCAGTACGACGGTTCCGTGAGAGCCGAAACCTGATACTATGTCAGCGCGTTTCGCTCACAGCGACAAATCACCCACCTATAATGGTATCGGAGATCGCCAGCCTTTCCTTGTCGTGAGAATCAAGCAGATCCGTAGATGACATCTCCCTGGGCAAATCGGGCAATGGCTTTTCGTCCTTTCTCGGCGTCGACGGTCCCTCGCCCCGATCATCATCGTCATTCTCATCATCCTCCAGAAGTGCGGCTGAAGAATCTCGTCGCTTTTTCTTCCCCCGTACTCGTCGTCGGGCAGATTTCTTCTTTGGCGTTGCGGCGTCGTCGATTTCGAGTGTCGAGCCGACCGGCTCGAGATCCGCGGAGGCCGGCTCGTCCGTGACCTTCTCACCAGCGCGTGATGCGGCTGGCTCTGGTGCATGTAGCAGAGGTGTCTTCTCATCGGCTGGAGAGGCCGCTTGCTTGACACGGGGTGATCGGGAGTAGCCGGCAAGGGCCAATCCGCAAAGAAGGATAGCTGTCAACATGCTGAGAATCCACCACGGCCACCCGCGTCGCGGACGATCCCGTTCTCTGATACCAGAAGTCGGGATCAGACCTGTTGCTCCTACTGTAGCGACAGCATGGTCTTCCGCTGGTGGATCAATCAGGTAAGGGAGAAGAGTATCGCGTTCCGGTAGGTCTTCGCTCAAGAGGAATGAGCCATTTGTCAGACTACCTGGACGGGGCGGAGGGGCAAAGTTGATCAGGGGGTATGACTCGGAAGACAGGGCGTATAAAAGGGGTTTGTCAGATAGAGATCGTTGCGGCGTGGACTCGAGCGTAGCGTTGGGGCTTGGGTCGACCGGGGGTAGCGCTAGCTGCAACGGTATCGATCCGATATAGGTCGTGGGCGGTTTCGACAGAATGTCAAGATGCGCTCGGCGGTGATCCGCAGGGAGGGGGAAGAGCGATGGAAGATGGGGTGGTGGTTGAGGTACGAGTATAGGATTGGCTGAAGGCGAGTTGAGCGGTACCAACAGGTCGTACACGGCAACGCTGGAACTTGTTAGTCATTGCTTGCTGACGGAAGGACTCACCCAACACTGCCGAGCTTGCTGACCCATTTGGCGCCTCCACCAGGCTCTACACCAACCGCAACGCCGTCGTGTCCCAACTCTACGCGCATCTTCCTCCCGCCTTGTTCTTCTCCCCAACGCTGCTCGTCCAATCCATTCTTCACCCAAGAGTCGGCCAGAGGTCGGTCGTAACTGTTCGGCATGTATGTGGAATAGGTAATCTCCTGCAGGCCCGCACCTCTCCGCCCTTCGCTACTTCCAGGAGCGAAAGTCGCAGTCGACGGCGATAGTCCCACGGAAGATGGTGGAGGAGAGTGAATCGTCAGTCGGTAGTCTGTCCGACCGACGAATAGCATATCTCTGTTGGACCGGCTCCTCCCCTCGAGGTCGTCCAGCAGATCTTGATCATTGTCGCACACGCAGTCGTCCTCGTCAAAGCGGGAGAGGTTGGACGAGAGGGCCGAGAAGCAGTCGACTTGTTGACCGGTGCGTAGATCGATAGTGAGAAGTGAGGTGTGCTTCGACCCGGTGAAGATCCGGCTAGGCGAGTGCGGGAATGTGAACGGGGACAGCTCGATACTGCGATTGTGTTAGCGCTCTACCAAAGTCACAAAGTGGTTCGTCGCTCACAGTTGCTCGACGGAAAGAGGCAGCTTTCGAATCTTCCGCGAGTCACCTTCCTTTGTCTCCTCTTCCTCATCAAAGGCGTACAAGCTCCCACTCAGCGGTTCGACGATGTACTCCTCCTCGTGGCCTTTACCCCTAATACCACCTCCGACCAAAGGTTCGACCCCTTCGCGTAGAGTCCACTTGATCTTTCCGCCGTCGCGTTCGACTGCATGCAGTGCGCCATCAATAGTGGAGACAAGCACGAAAGGGAGCACTTCGTGGTCGATTTCCGGCCGAGGAGGTGGGTTGGGTTGCGCGAATCTTCGAGCGGTAGGGGTATGTGACGGTAGAGCGACTAGCGCTGCTGGTTCGGGCGCTGCGGTTGTAGAGGACAGGAGTAGTAGCGGGATCAGCAGCACTAGCAGGTGCGTGACAAGGTACGATGGTGATATCATCGTCGCGCGAGGTACGCCGAAGGGGATTATAAAGGAGGTCGAGGGCGCGGGGGATGTGCCAAGGCCATTTGAGCCCGGACGTTCTCGTTTGCCGTGTAAACTCTAAATTTGGGCGGTAACGGTGCGGCGAAGTGAGTTTATAGCCCGAGACGACGGAAGCAGCTGCTCGCGCCCCAGGTGACAGATGACGATGAGGAAGTCAGGCGATGGTAGTGTGAGATGTCAAAGTCGGATGTGCGTTGTGGAAAAAAGTCCGTAAGTGGATGTGATGATGCACTTCGAACAGTTACGAGTTGTACCTGCTGCCAGGACAGCATGTACGCGGATGATAAATAAAGCCCCGGCCCATGCTGTGATAGGTGGGTGACTGACACGTCATGCTTACTGCCGTATGCGGCCAGATTAAGCATGATAAAGAACCACGTGGGAATGGAAGAAGAGCCTCGGCGATGCTGATGGCCGAAGCTGCTTTCCCACACTATTGCACACTACAGTGGCACTACACCGTTCACTCCGTCAACACAACCACTCGGCACAACGACTTGTCATCTTCCTCCGATTCCGCGGCAGTGATCGTCAAAATTTACATCTATCGTTATCCCGACGCGTTGACAACTCTTTATCGGATAGTGTATACCGTCCATCGCTTCTTGACACGACCTACAATCTCGACTGTATATTATAGACTCGATCTGGTATCGAATCAACGTCCTTGCCATACCGGCCATCCGGTGATCGACGTTACAGCTTTTCAACGTACTCCTTTCATCAATAATAACAATGTCATCGCATCCGCCGCCGACAAGCAGCGGTGTCCCACACGGCAGAAACACTGGGCTGGACTCCCAAGGTCTCTTTCATATCGACACGCAGCCTCAGGCCAGTGCGTCCGGATCAAACCAGAACGGATCAAATCAGAACGCGGATGTAGCAGGGGTATTGAGGAGAAATCAAGCTTGCCTTCAATGTCGTAAGAGGAAGCTGGTAAGTGATCGTCCCGTGAAACGCATTGTGATGAGCTGACAGCCGCCTCAGAAATGCGATGCTGTAAGTGTACATACTCCTAGCAAATCTAACATACTATAGGCCCGACCAAACTGCGCCACGTGCGTACGATCTTATCGCCATTCACTGCGGACAGCACCCAAGAGCAATCCAGTCCTTTGTTGCGATTACGACGATGGGATAGCTGGTCATGCGGAGGAGGGAGAAGCGACACATCTATCCGAGTCGCCCGCAGGGCCAACAGGATCTGCCGGGCCTGAAGACGAAGACCCCTCTGGTACCAAGAAGAAACGCAAAGCGACTGGCGAGGGAAAGCGGAAGAAAAAGGACGAGGAGTTTGAGGAGGAGCGGGATCGTCTAACGAAGCAGATCGGTGCGTCGTCCTTGCGCAATTGCGCAATTCTGACTGACACGGCACAGAGCAACTCCAAGCCCAACTTTCCCGCAACGCGGTACCTCAGCAGCAATGGGTCTCGAACTCGGCCGAGCCGGCGAGCAATAAAACATGGGCCAATCCCGCGCAACCGTTCCAAAACAGCACGATCGCGCCCTCGCCAACAGCGTTCCTAGAGATGCTGTCGTCCGCAGCTTCGGCTCATACTGGACAGACGGCTTCGGCGATCCCCGGTCCGCCCGATCCGGGACCGCTATTTGGTATTCGTGTGGCGAGCACTCGTGACTCGGCCACGACAGATCCCATCGATGTGGACCCTCCAACGCAGTCGCAATCGCGACGGACCAGCTCGCAGCAGTCTCCCAACGAGGTTAGTTCGGGCGAATCGTCGTCAGGGCCAAATATCCTTTCGCCCAATGGCATATTCAACTTTTCGCCCGGCGATACTACCCAGATATACGATTGGCCACCAGCAGTACAATCGAGCGGGATCATTGAACCGTCCAGCTTGTTGCAAGGATCATGGAAAGGAGTCGAGACGATTGACTCGGTCTTCGCGGCGAGTATGGCCGACCTGCAGGACCCAGGCGTTAACATGAGCGGGAATATCAATATGGATGGCCTGCAAGCTGGCTTAGACGCCGCGATGCAGGAGCAATTGCTCCTCGATCTGTTCTGGCCTGGCTGGCCAAATGAGCTCCCTGAGCCTAACATCGTGACTGACCTGTGAGTGTGAAGCGAGCTGCGCCGCTAATCCAACCTAGCGTCGAGGCGTTCTTCGACTATGTACCCAATTTACCCCGAGTCTTACACCGCCCTCGCTTCCTCGCGCGGATGGCGCTGCCGCCAACACATTCCAACTTTCCTCATCCCGCTCTTATCCATGCGCTTTGCGCCGCCGCTGCGGCGTGGGGACCGTCCAGCATCTACGAGAGAAGCAAGAAAGCACATCCAGCTGCCGCTGCTGACACTTCCGGCATCGGCCTAGGGATGTACGGCGAAACTCATGCATTCGCTGCCAACAAGAATCTACTACCCTTTGGTCTACAACAAGCGAGTTATGCAAAGGAAGCGGTGACGCAGGGTTTGAACACCGGCAACAGACTGTTTGATGTGGTCAGGGCGATGGTGGGTTGATGCATCTTGCGTTGTAGGTCAAGCTGACGTACAAGCAGATCATCCTCAGTCGAGTATTCATCGATGACACCAGGTGAGTATAACATTGTAGCGTATCAACTTGGTCGCTGATCACATCCCAGAATGCTCGAGTGTTGGGCATATGGCGGTTTGGTCGCACGGATGCTCCTTCCTCTTGGACTCAACGTGCGCAGTGCAGAATTATCCCTCAAATCGGTCATGTTGCCTCCTCCCGCCGATGCTCTTGAAAGAGAAGAGCGGAGAGCGGCGATCTGGATGGCGTTCTATCACGATTCGGTGAGCACCTCGAAGCCTTCTTCCTATGCGCACGCTGACCTGAATACAGATCGCAAGTGCTGCATCTGGCTGGGGCACCTCGATCGCATTGGATGAACTCGTGAGTACAAAGGTAATAGCCGAGACTTCCGCTGAACACTGCGCAGACTGTACCTTTGCCTGTTTCCGCGAAAGACTTCGATCTTGGATTGCCATATATCGCGCCTAATCCACAAGATCTTGAATCGCCGGATCTCTGGATCAAGTGAGTCGCAGCGGGGTACCAGGCCCAAGCAACTGACGAATACCCGCAGACATCCCGTCGTCGACTCGTTCGTCATGGTCGTCAAAGGTACGCACTTAAGCCTAATCCCCAGCTGACAATCACAGCTTGTCTCCTTCTCAACCGTGTCAATCGCTTCGCTCGAAAGTGGAAGAATCGACATTTGCGCGATAACGATGACTATGAAGGAATGAGCAAGCCAGAGTTCAGAGAGTTGACTAATTCCATTGCCTGTTTCCAGTGAGTCCATCCTTGTTTGAAATAAGCTGACTTCCTCTCGCAGAATGAGCTTCCCGCCAAGCCTGCGCAACTATCACAGATTGAATGCGAAAGGGAATTTCGACATTGATCTCATTGTAAGTCCCCGACGTCATACCAAACTGACAAACCCCTAGGCCGCACATATGCTACCTTACTGCGCTATCATCTGCCTATGGGAACCCTTTGCCGACATTTCTGACTCCTCTGACCCAGCCGCACAACGCATTGTATCCGCTGCTCAGGGAATCACGACCATAGTGCAGCAACTCGCAGGAACCACCAGTAGAAGAGGAACAAATTTCACCGCGGAGATGCATTCCTCGATATCGGTCTGCCTCGTCACCGCCGCGCGGACGTTATTAGTATTCATCCGCAATGCTTTGAACGTCGGGGACGAGGCCTCTGCCGAGATGTATCGTTTGGACGCCGAGACGATACGAATGGCATTGAGCCAATTCGGCCAACGCTTCAAGATTGGGCACCATCACGCACAGCTTATCGAATACTTCATCGACCGATGCAACAATCCGACGTATGAGAAGTTATCAGCACATTACCCCGAACATCCCCGACCTGGCGGTCTCGAGCTCCGTCCGGATTCCAACATGGGCCTTTGCGTTATGCACGCGCTGAATGTCAAGCGTGGATTTTGGCGCCTCAAGCCGGCCCCGACGTCAAGCGGAGTATCGCCATTGCATTCCACTCCAGAGAGCATGGGCAGTAGTAGTCATGGGTCTGGCGTGACGCATACGACAGCCGACACGAGTGTCAACGTCAGTAGCGCCAATGGCGACAAGAATTCCCCAATATCGCTGAGCGAAGAGGAAGTCAACCGCATCCGTAACGCCAGACTGCCCGGGGTTGATGGGCATCTGCCTCTATCGTTCCAGGGGACAGAGGACGAGGCGAGGAAGTTTTATGATAGGAAGACCACAGCCGCTGGCGTGGACCTAGCAAATGCCAAGATGCCATCGACAACAGAAGCGCCAGGAGCGGATCAGGCTATGGTCGAAATCCTGCGGGTATGGCACGGGAGTGAATCCAATGGGACAACTGCCAAATCCAAAGCAGACACGAGCCGCGATACCAGCGGCACGAACTCTCAATGGCCCAACTACGGACTCGACGCGAATGGCGACTACGTCCCGAGATCGGCAAGCGGCGCTGTACCTTCCTCCGACACGAACGTTGATTGTGGCTTCTTCAAGACTTTCCCTGCCACGATCGCGGAGATACCCAGCACCGGCCAAGAGACGGGACTCGAACCTGAAGTCGCGGCGCGGTTCGATTCGACCCGCACTGTCAGAGAGGACGGGCATATGGGTTTCTTCGCGACGACTACGGAAGCGGAAGTGAGCCGGTTCCAGCAAGCGAGGGCGGGGCGTGGGCCGTAGTGCAAGACGTGTCAGTGGGATAGTGGAATGGTTTGAGGGGCAGTCCTAGTGGGCGTTGTAACATTTCTGTATAGATCAGGCGATGTTGTTTGTTATTCGTAAATTGCCCAGACTCTTTCTCGATCACCTTTGTAGTCCTAGAATTTATATTAGTTGTTGTGTTCCGTTGAGGCCTGCCGAGGACCGGCGAATGACTCGGTTGCACTGCGCTTCCACCCACCACCCCTCAGTACTCGCTACGAAGACAACTGGTGAGACTCATTCTGCAGAACCATGATGCACCAGAATGTATGTTGGTCTTCAGTCCGATGAGTGCAATATTGGGGTGATTGATACATGCATACGACGTTGTTGCGTCTACTTCAATTTGACCATGACTTTTGCTCTGCATTATGACTGCTTGAATTCCACTTGACACTTGCTCCACCCTGCCAATATGCTTCGTGCTCTCTTCTCTTATCCGTGACCGAGCCACCAATCATCTTGCGATCATACGTGCTCCGCCTGCCTGTTTTCCCTCACCACGGCAATCGTCGATCAGATCGCTGCTCACTTTTGGTTGTGGTGCTTGTGGGTGTCTACGGACATCAGATTGTATGTAACACGTTGTCAGCAAGGGATCCTGTTGCGTAACGTATATACTCGACTCACGCTCGACGGTCTTGTCTTGGAGGTCCTTGCCTGGCTTTCCGGTGGGGCCCGCTTGGTCGGCCTAAAGGAGGAAGACATGGTGTCAGCTTCTGCCGACACGGTCACAATGGTAAGATGAGAGGGACCAACCTTGACAGCTGCCTCGGCGTTGGACTATTACACAAGTCATCAAATCTCAATCAGCTACACGGCACATTATATCCTGCACCCTGCACAGATGAATGCTTGTGCTAGACCCACAGCAAGATGCTCGTTCCATCCCGGGGCGTGCTCCTTGTGGGGGTTGGAAGTGTCCTGCTCTCCAGCAAGGTTACGCTTCTTCTCCTTTTCGATGGTCTCCGGCTGGCCATCGTGCATGTGGGAAGAGTAGAACCTCGCTCCAGCTCCACCGACTGAGGGGGATGCCGAGGCCGAGGGGCGGGCGACGGTCGATCGGACCGATCGCGAGGCGGCGGCTACTTGGGTTCGGAAGGCGGACATTGTGTGTATTTGCGTGATTACGGGGAGGTTAGTGATCGTTGCTTGACTTGTACGTGTAATGCAGAGTGAAGAAGGAGCAAGAGAGAAAGCGCCAGAGGTAAAAGGATATAGCTCTCGGCGGATTGGCTAACAGAGCTATGGTAAGCAAAGCACTGACGTGTGACGTCAAATGTGGCACTTTGCAGCACTTTTGTCTTGTTCCGACAAAACCGAAGAGCGGTCACGTGATACACCCAAATGCGGGGAGTGGAGGGCGCGATCGGGGTTCCGAAGAGTACGGTACAACTGAAACATTGCTTGTTATTGCTATGCCCTCAGTGGCTCAATTGAGAGTGGTATGAGAGGGTGACATGTATCGTGCAATCGCCTATCCTACTCATCTAGCTGCTGACATCCACTGCTCGTTGAAGTACATATCTATCATCGCGCGTGCACTTTGACACAACCAACCCCACACACCCACACCAACCACGGCAAGCATCGAGCGGCAACCTCGGCGATCAGTCCTGTTCGATCAACAATCAGATAGATTCATCCAATTTGTCCACAGGCCGACTACAACTACGGCGCACGGCACACGATCGCCTGTGGTATAATCTATCATTGTGACTTACATCCAACAACATCATTCACAAGCATCCTATATAGAGTGCTGGTGAGTGATCATTCGATTCCTTCGTACCTCCTTTCCCCTTTTAAAGTGAGACTTGAGACGTCGAAACGGACTAGACCCAGACATCCACCTTTGACACCACCCTGTTGTCCTTTTGGGCTTTGACTTTGTTCCGAGTGCCTCACGCCTCACTGCCTCGCCTCTCGCTGCATGCTAGTCTCCACGATCCGACACTGATATCTCTTCTCCATCTGCAGCGTATCTCGCATCGACCTACAATCGACTATA